>JAKWIY010002805.1:0-120335 GCA_027704805.1 Solanum corneliomulleri
GATTGCGGTTTGGTAAAAGAGGTAAACTAAGCCCAAGGTATATTGGCCCTTTGAAGTACTTAAGCGAGTAGGGGAGGTGGCTTATGAGTTAGCCTTGCCTCCAAGGCTGTCCGGAGTGCATCCGGTATTTCATGTGTCTATGTTGAAAAGATACCATGGGGATGGAAGCTACATCATTCGTTGGGATTCAGTTCTGCTTGATGAAAATTTGTCTTATGAGGAGGAGCCGGTTGCTATTTTAGGTAGATAAGTTCGCAAGTTGAGGTCAAGAGAGATTGCATCCATCAAAGTTCAATGGAAGAATCGACCAGTCGAAGAGGCCACTTGGGAGAAGGAGGCTGACATGCGAGAAAGATACCCACACCTTTTTAAAGATTTAGGTACCCCTTCTCGCCCTTGTTTTTCTTCTTGTGATCGTTCGAGGACGAACGATGGGTAAATTGGTATCTATTGTAACGACCTATTTAGTCGTTTTGAGCAGCAGATTTTATTTCTGGAAAATTGGCTAAGACGACGGACCCCACGACGGACCGTCATGGGAACGACAGACCGTCGCAGGGTCTTGTTTCAAAACACTTAGAAATTCTGAAATTGGGTACTGAAATCGACTCTCTGAACTTCGTGACGACATGGTAGGACGGACCGTCACAGACCCTTTAATAGAATTGAGTCTCTGAACTCTGTTACGGAGCAGCAGGACGGACCGTCGCAGGCACGACGGGCCGTCACAGACTGCGTAATCCCAGGCTGCATCGGATTTCTTTAAATGTTTTAAGGGACGTTTTTGACTATTCCTGCTTTAATTATAAAGTTAGTGGGTTAATGTTAGTAAATCTAATTACTTGGGGGTTAAAAGAGGTAACCTTGAGTTAATTGTGGGTTATTATTGCCATTATACTTAATTACATGCTAATTAGGGTAAAAGAAAGAGGGTTTGAATAAGAAAAATAGAAAGAACAAAGAGAGAGAGAGAGAGAGAGAGAGAGAGTCGAACGAGAAAGAGGATCGAAACAAGGAAGAGAGAAACAAAGCTTTGGGAAATTGCTTGCTTGATCACGAATCTTCGGTGGAGGTAAGTTATGGCTTATTTCATGCTATTCGTAGTAAACTCTTAATAGCGAATGATATGTGTTGGTAGTATTGTAAACCCTTCTATATGCTTAATTGTATGCTTGCATGAATATGATTATGTAATTGTGATAAATAAGCATGATAAAGCTATTGAATCCTAAATCTTGAAAAAAAAACCCTAATCTACTTTGTTAATGATGATGCCTTGGGATGGAAGAAGGCTTGATGAACGAAGTAGTGAGATTAGGGATCGGGTGCCACGTTCCGGTACCAGGATAGAATGAGGATCGGAGTGTCACGTTCCGACACCAGGATAGTAAATGGATCGGGTGCCACGTTCCGGTACCAGGATAGAATGAGGATCGGAGTGTCACGTTCCGACACCAGGATAGTAAATGGATCGGGTGCCACGTTCGGGTACAAGGATAGAAGGAGGCACGGAGTGTCACGTTCCGACACCAGGATAGTATATGGATGGGTGCCACGTTCCGGTACCAGGATAGTATATGAGGATCGGAGTGTCACGTTCCAACACCAGGATAGTATATGGAGCGGAGTGTCACGTACCGACACGAGGGGAATAAAGATAATGAATCTTGAAATATGTTAATTTACTCAATCTAATGAACCTATTCCCAAAATGAGTATGGTATTGAGGCTGAGTCCTCATGTGTGAACTTGGCAGTACTTATTAATGATTATAGAACTTGTTGTGGCTACATGTTGAGTATTTGTAGTTGATTTATGATATTGCTTGATATATACTGTTTTCTATTTTGAGTTGGCCGATGATACCTACTCAGTACTTGTGTTTGTACTGACCCCCTACTTTTATGTTTTCTTCTTTGTTATTTGTTGAGTGCAGCAAACGTGTCGTCGTCTTCAACTCAACCGCAATTCTAGCCAGTCTTCGTCACACCGAATCTTCAGGGTGAGCTAATGCTTCTAGCTTGGACTGGATCTTCTTCCTCATGTCTTGATGCCTTGAAGTTCCGGCATGGACTAGCTTTTACTTGTTTTAGCTTCTTAGGATACTCTTAGTTTAGTAATTTGATCATAGATGTTCTTGTGGTGATGACTTCCAGATTTTGGGAAATAATAGATGTTGAATTTTAGAAGTTATTGAATTGGTTTTTATCAATGAGTTTAAGTCTTTCGCATTACTTTCTGTTGATATTATATTGAAATGTTAGGGTTTAGATTGGTTGGTTCGCTCACATAGGAGGGTAAGTGTGGGTGCCAGTCGCGGCTCGGTTTTGGGTCGTGACAGAGTTAAATTATACAGTGTTCATAAAAAAATATTAATGAAAAAAGTTACTCTAAAATAAATTGATAACCAATAATTAATAATTAGAAAACAATTTATATATATATATATATATATATATATATATATATATATATATGAAATGAAATACCAAGAGTGGAAATATACAACTAATTTCAAGTCATGCTTATCATATTATTTTATCTAAAATAATTACATTTTTTAGAATCTATTGCTTGTAAAATAATAAAAGGTTGACTTTTATTTTGGTGAAAATCATCTTCGGTATATTGAGAAATCATGTCAACACTACATAAGCAATTCAATAAGAGTATCATATTTACATTTTAACTAACAATATACTCTACTTAATTTTTTTAAATTTAATATGATTCTAATATGAAAAGCAAACATTCAATATTAAAAAAATAAAATAGCAACACAATAATTTTTATTACAGAACAATAAAAAGCAACAGTTGCAATATACCAAAACTGTTAATAAACACTTATAAATTTATAATATGTAAAAAATAATTTAAAATACTAATAAAATACAAAAAGTCTATAGAAAATCTCTTTAAATTTGTTACTTGTAGCAACTAAGTAAGATAAGAAAAATAATATAACTTGCACATTAATTACTTAGGGGGTTATCCACATGAAAGGTTTTGAAGTCATGAATATTATTAATTAACAATTAAAAATAAAAGTTACATTTATAAAAAAAATGTCAATTATGCAGAATAATACTATTAAGTAATTATTTGAAGAGAAAATTTTGAAAATTTATTTTACAATATCACACTGGTGAAGAAAAATAAAAAAACATGCTAAATAATTAGAGAAAAGATAAATATGATCGGAGGAGGTGATAGAAAGTACCACATCATCTTATTATTTTCTACATTCTATCTTTATATGTAAATAGATTATTGGTTGTTGTAAGTAAATAATAAAGAGAAAATAACTTAAAATATTTTTTTAAAATTGTTATTTTGAAATTATAATCAGAAGAAGGTCAAAAAAAAAAAAAAAAAAAAGAAAGTGGCTAATTAATCTATTAGGATTGAAAATTAGAAAGATGTGAGTTATGGATGATTATTATTTACTCCTAATAAAGTAGTATGTGAAAAGTTTTTGTTGTAAATATTCCTCTATTAATAAAAATTATTTTTAATTAATTGAGTAAACTACTTTTACAAAAAATTAATTAATTTAAATAAGAAAAAGGTCAAAAAAGAGAAGACAAATGTCACATCACTTTTTTTATGTATCTCATTTTTTCAATAATTAAGAGAAGTTAAATAAATTACACTTTTTAGTTTTAGTATAATTAATGTGACTAAGGAAAAAAAAATTTCTTCATTCTTTTCATTAAATAATTTATTTATTCATTAAATTTTTTAAAAGTACTAAAAAAAGATTAATTTATTTTTTGTTTAGTCTATGACTATTTTTTAATATGATAAACTACATCATATATTTTTTAGGGGCATCAATATGTAATAGCTATAAGAAATGTATCATGTGCAATATTATATTTTTCAACTGTGACAAAAATTAAAATATTAATTAGAACTTGATGAAAAAATTACATAAAAATAAAACTGTATAACTTTTCATCGTCATTCCATAATAATAATATAATAATAATAATGATGATGATGATAATAATAATAATTAATAATAATAATAATAATAATAATAATAATAATAATAATAAAGAGCAAGTAAAAGAAGAAAATAATTTTAATTGAGCTTTCTAATGTGTTGATTAGTAGAGTTTCATAATTTATTTTTTGTTGAATGACATGAAATTATATATCTAATAAAAAAATATAATCAAAACAATACATGAATGAATTAATCTTCAAAATATTTGGAAATCATTCAAACTTTTTTTACTAATATGACCATCTTCTTGATGAAATCTTGAAATAATTATGATTCCTTCTTC
Organism: Solanum corneliomulleri; assembly: GCA_027704805.1. Taxonomy (NCBI): domain Eukaryota; kingdom Viridiplantae; phylum Streptophyta; class Magnoliopsida; order Solanales; family Solanaceae; genus Solanum; species Solanum corneliomulleri. The sequence goes on from JAKWIY010002805.1 coordinate 4,298, forward strand.
ATTTTCATAAATTTGTACCAAACTAATGCAAACATTAATTTGATGAATCTTGAAGAATATATCTACGATCTTTATCAATATAAAGATCATATGGTGAACTTATTAAGTACATGATTGATGAAAAAGATGAAGAAAAAAAATGTAAAAGAGGAAAAAATTATACTAATAAAAAAAACGAATGAGAAAATGAGAATGATCATTGAACATATATAGTTGTTATTTATAGTTTGTGTAAACCATAAAAATAATTAAAAATAAGTTGAAGAGACATATTATTTAAGTAGGGAATGTAAATAGATGGAAGTTTTGTTGTAACTTATTAGGTATAATTAGAATAATAAATATGAATGAATTTTTTAATTAATAAATAAATTATTTAATGAAAAGAAATGAAAAAAGTAAAAAAATGAGAAAAAAAAATTGAAATGGAGGCCTTAGAGAGGTGCCACATCAGCTCCTCTATGATTCTCCTTTATATATACATATTGATTGATTGGCAGGAATGTGATAATTTGACCATTGAAGTTAACTTTAGTTTATACAAAAATATAAGAATTATGATGATGTTGTGCAAGCTTTAGAAGATTGCAATACCCGAACAGATGGAGTGAAATTATACTACGAAAGTAATGAAGTATCATTAAGTAATTCTGTGCATTAAATTTTTTGTTGGAAAATTAATGAAGAATTAATTTGTAAAGGCAATTTGTGTGTGTTTGTATTGGGTCTTACTTTTTTCCATTTGTCCTGATATTTTGGATTGGGTCTGTCAACATAAGTACTTTTATTGACTAATATAGAATAACAACTTATTTAAAAAGAATAAACAAATTATGTTGCGTGATTATAAGTGAATGTTAATGCAGGTTACACGTTTGAGTCTGGGTTAGGTCGCATTTTAGTTATTTTATTAAAATTACTCTCTTGATAGGGTGGGGATTTTAAATTTCTTATATTTTTTGGTTAAAAAAGTGCAAAAGAGTCACGACCTGAGCCTACCGATGAGTCCGATATTTAGACTCATTTAGTGCTTTATTTACAATGATTTAGTGTTCTCAAATGTTTATTTTGTACCCATGATTGATGTAAAACCCATGATTTCCAGGTATGTGAATTGAGGAACAAAACAAGGAAACTAATTTGCAAAAAGGAACAAAGTGAGATGAAAGAGTGAAGAAGAGCAGGCCTGGTGATTACAAAGTCCATTTGGCGAGTCGCCGAATGGCTATTTGACTGCCTAAAGTTCCAGTGTGCCAAACCCTAAAGGAGAAAACCAAGTTGACGAGAGAAAAGAGCAGTCGGCGAATCGTCGAGAGGATCCGCGATGCAGTGTTGGATCGCACCAAGTTACAGACCTTAAGGATGCTGAAGGCCAAGGCAGAAGAGCGATGAAACTGACCAAAGGGCTGATCGCTGAGCTAATCGGCGAGCCCGACTTACTGCGGTGAATGGCTATTAGCAACACATTTTTTGTGACTAAAAATACATTCTTGAACATTTAGTTTATCATGAAGATTATGATTATAAAATTTTATTCCGAATCATATTGAATTATGAGTATTGAGACAAGTTTTTCTCCAGTTTTCTTAAGATTGTAAAATTGAAGTATTTCACTTTCGAGAAATTGGAAGTGAGTCTTTTAGATTCTTCGAATTGGAACATTATAGGAATGAAATCAGTTTTACCCAATTATGTAAATGAATTTCGTAACGATTCTCATCATTTTTTAAATATTTCTAGCTAAAACCTCAATTCTTGGGGTGTGATTATATGATTATAGGTTGATTTATTATATGAGAATTGCTAATTGTTAGTTTAAATGCTATTTTGAATTGAGCTTCAGTAATTGTGGTTTAATTCAGGAATTGTAGTAGGACATGCAGTTCTACCTTTGTGTTTTTAGCTTGCTCAAGAGAGAGATTTTAAAACCAAGATTATTGATTGATGGTCAGTGGGTATTGGGTTGACATGGATTTAGCTCGAGAGAGTGTATCCTAAACTCTATCACACATATTCTGCTCGAGAGAGTGAATAGACTAAGGTGTGGACTGATCTTATTTTACTTGCTTATGATGTTCGAGAGTAATCACTTTGATTCGGGATAAATAGTTTGAGAGAAAATTTATTCCCTCTATGTCTTAGATTATTCACTAATATACAACTATTTTCTTAGAGTTGTAAATACCCATTAATCTATATTATCCTATAATCAAATCACATCCCAAGAACCCGACTCATTGTTGTTATTTTCTATTGTTTGTTGCTGTTGTAGTTGATAATTTCAAACCAAAACCCCCCATTTGACATTTGTGTCACCCCTTAATTTGAATTATGTTTTTATTCGACAAAGTCTATTTCTACGACTAATTTGATCATATTCATATTTCTCGATTGATTCTCAAATAGGTATCATGCGTTATGAGATTCGACCCCAACTCATTTAGTTGGATTATATACTGATTAACAATCGTTGACACTTAGAATTGGATGATTTGTCTTTGATAGCGTTATTCAATCAAAATAACGCCGCTTCCAGGGAGTGGTGTTCTTTGAGATTTGTTTTGGTGAAGTTGAATTTTGTTCTTTTTAGTCATAGTTGAATCTACTTACTTTTAGTTTTTTTTTTCTCTTTTGAAAGAAAGGATATATGGGTCAACGGAAGCAATGGTAGACAAGTAAACCACCAAAATGACATAAAAAATTTAAATCATGTCAATGAATGAAATGCCAATGACCTCCATCAAATGGGTGAAATTGGTGCCACTCATTTACCTCCGGTTAACGGAACGTTGTGTTCCACATTAGTAGCACCATACTGAAGCTCTTGCAATTGAAAGGGTTGTTTGGTGGTTTGGCTCATGAGGATCTACATGAGCATATTAGAAATTTTGTTAACGTTTGCGGGCCGTTCTCCTTCCAGAATATATCCCAAGAGTCACTCCGGTTGAAGTTGTTCCCGTTTTCTTTATCAGGAGAAGCGTGCAAGTGGTTGGCTGAATAGCCTAGAGACTCCATCACTTCATGGGAAGAGCTTATCACCGAATTTCAAGTGCGATTTTTATCTCCTTTGAAGATTATGACACTTCAGGACAACATTCAGAGCTTCAAGCGTCTAGGGGGTGAGCCAATCCATGAGACTTGGCTACGATTTAAAAAGTTGATGTTGCAAGGCCCAACTCATTAGTTTGCATGACAACATTATGCTACAATAATTTTACCGAAGCCTTAATTCGGTAAACAAGGGAGTAGATGACCAACTTTCTCCGGGAGGTTTGATGCAATAACCTTATGTTATAGCCACCCAACTCTTGAACGGTATGAGAAAAATCAATCGGACATGGTACACCCGCGAGGATCAAGTATCTCCTGTCACTTTCAAATTAACCAAGGAGCAACTTGAGAAAGACCAAGAGAGGGATCAAAACATGGCCAAGATCATGACCCAATTTTACATTTTGTCAAAATATTACATGGGTGATAGTGCTAGGAGTGTCAATGTCGTGGGTGTTGGGTGTGTAAATCCCAAAGAGGACAACTTTGAAGCGTTGTATAATAAGGAGGTGAATTTTCTAGCCAACCAAAGACGTGGTCATTGTGCAAACTACCCGAGGGATGAAGGTTGGATAGATCGTGAAAGAGAGTGAAGGGATCGAAACCCCATTTGAAAGAAAAGAGACGGGGAAAAGGATATGTATGTTCCTTCCCATGAGGGTCAAAATTCCAAAGATTCTTACGGTGGTCGTTCTGAGGATATTCTCTCGTATTCTAAACAAGGTTGAAGGGTTTGATAAAATTTTGAATGAAATGAAGGAAGATGTATGGACCCTTAGCCAGGCGGTTACTTATCACTCCGTCTCTATCAAGCAACTGGAGACAACAAAAACAGTAAAAAGAGACTTAGAAAAGAGACCTCATGAGGTCTCTTTTTGGAAAAAAGAAACCAAAAAAGAGACCTCAACGGTAGGTCACTATAACGTAGGTGACTTTTTAGTACAGACCTCATGAAGTCGCAGAATGGAGACCTCACGATGTCACCAATAAATTGTCCGATTTTTTTTAAAAAGAGACTCATGAGGTTGTATTTTCATAATTTACTTTTGTTTTTAAATTTTTAATAAAGGTGACTTCATGAGGTCACTATTATATTATTTATTTTTATTTTATATTTAAAAAAGACACCTCGTGAAGTCTCTTTACTTCAAAAATAAAACGAGGTCTCTTTCATGATGCAAAAAGAGACTGCACGAGGTCTCTTTACTGTATTGGTAAAAAATAAAATGTTGAATAGAGACCTCATTCATGAAAAATTTGATTTCATCAGGTCTCTTTACTGCATTTGTAAAATACAAAATGCTAAATAGAGACCTCATGAGGTCTCTTTTTTGAAATTTCTGGAAAATAAAATGTAGAAGAGAGACCTCACGAGGTCTCTTTACTGTATTGGTAAAAAATAAAATTCTGAGTAGAGACCTCATTCATGAAAAATTTGACTTCATCAGGTCTCTTTACTGCATTTGTAAATACAAAATGCTAAATAGAGACCTCATGAGGTCTCTTTTCATGAAATTTCTGGAAAATAAGATGCAAAAAGGAGACCTCATGAGGTCTTTTTTCCTGGGAAAAAACTGGCAGGTAATTGTTATTTCTGAAGCATTCATCACCTGTCATATTGATTCAGTACCTCTCTAATTAGCTAAATCAAGCTCAAAGAGATTTAAACAATCAACTGATGTAATACATTTACTAAATATTCTCTTATCGACTATATTGCAATTCACCTTCAATGTAATTCAAAATTAAACAAAAACCACGATATCCATAAGTTTAATATAATATATTTCAATGTTATCATGCATTCACAATACAAATAACTCCCATAACCAAATTATAAAGTAAAGAACTTAGATTATCTGTCACAACTCTAAACTTCACTAATGTGTAAGTGTGTCCGTCACATGATCATCATCTTCTTCATCACTATTAGACTCATCTGTCATATTTCATTGTTGACCATACACTGGATATTGAGTAGGTTGAGATTGAGGGGGTCGAGGAGGGAAAGTGACATCACTGGAACAAGGGAGAATCCCTCCTAAATCAAGTAATGCATTAAATTGATCCTTAAGACCCGTAAACTCTAAGTCCCTTCGCCTTTCTCTAGCCCGCGAGTCTTCGACATGGCTAGATAGCTCAGCAATCTTTTGCTCCATAGCCAATTTTTTCTTAATCGATTAATCATTAGAGGAACTATTTAGGCCTTCAAACTCAGAATAAAATTCACGAAAGGTTTGTTACAGAATTCCATAGGCATACCCATATCTACTCGGTGCATCAATCAAGTCTAACCACACTCTCTCAGCATGTTCTTGAGTAAATGGCATACCTCGATTTTCTTCTGGCTGAGTTTGTCGTAAATCCTCCAAAGCATGAAGATATCAATTCTAAATTGAATGGTATTAATATTAGAATATAAATTTAGAAAATAAGTTACTATTATTTTAAATTAGAGGCTTACATAGGTCACTTCAGCTCGCAGCTCAACCCACACGTCTGGATCTTCGGGATTTTTCTTCTTTCTTATGTGTGTTGCCTTGAATGCCTCAGCCTGAGTTACCGGTCTTCCTAGTTCCTTTTCCTAAATATAAAACTTTTTAAGTTATAATCAAGAGTAATTAAATATCAATACCTACAATATATAAAAACATAAAGAAAAATGATACATACCAATTTCCTCCTCACACTTCCTTGACTTTGAGCCCAACTTGTGTGTAGAGAACCACCCTTAGTAGATGATCTTGCCTTCTTACCGATCTCACTCATTTTCCTAAATCTTGGATCATTTTCCCAATGCACTAGTAATTTTTTCCAATCATCCGATTGAATCCACTTAGGTTTACGTAATCGTGAAACCACTTTGAGAAATGCTCAAATACTTTTTCATTGCCATATAAATGAACAAAGTAACTGTCAAATAAGATGGATATAAAGTTAATTGTTTCTCCTTGTAATTACATATTTTAGTGAAAAAATATTTACTCAAGAAATGGTTTAACTTGTGGGAAATTCACTAAGACATGTGTAGATGCAGACCGAAACTCAATGGCACTAAGATTCCTCCTCGTACGTTTTTCTTAACCTTTCTCTAGTTGATTGAAGATTGGTAGTGGCTTCATAGTGTCACCATCATCATCATGGCGATTGGGTCTATTTTGAAGCATGGCACACAACTTTCAAAGTAATAAGAACCAAAATCAGTTATCTCCCTAGAAAGATGGAATTGAACCATTGAGCCTTTAAATATATGTTTTTGTTTCATGCCGCGTTTAGACTTTCCAGTAGTCCTACATTATATTATATTATCATTGATTTAAACAACATATTAATATAAAAATTTTAAGAGTTAAACACTTACCTCTCAAATGGACACATCCATCTATATTGAACCGGACCTCCGAGGTGTGCTTCATGCACTAGATGTACAGGAAGATGCTCCATCACATCGAAAAATCCAAGTGGAAGAATCTTCTCCAACTTATTTTTAATTATAGGAATATTCTGATCCATCTAAACTAGGTTGTCTTCCCTTAACGTATTAGAACACAAGTCCTTGAAGAACAAACTGATTTCAGTCATAGGTTTCCAAATTCTATCAGGCAAACAACTAAATGCTATGGGGAGTAATGTTTCCATGAGGACATGACAATCATGACTTTTCATACAACGTAATTTTCCATGCTCCATATTGACACATTTACCTAAATTTGAAGCATGTCCATCAGGCATCTTAAGTTGCTCGACCCATTCATATATTTTACGCTTTTGATCCAATGTAAATGAATAACAGTCTTAGGCTTGAAGAAATTGTTGTTCTGTTTCTCTTGCAACCATAACTCTTTTCGCCTGCAATATTCTGGTAAGCCCATTCTAGCTTTAGCATTATCTTTTGTTTTACCATTGACATTCATCACTCTGTTAAAAAAATTATCAAAGTAATTTTTTTCAATATGCATGATATCAAGATTATGTCGAAGAAGATTATCCTTCTAATATGGTAACTCCCAAAATATGCTTTCTTTTGTCCAGTTATGTGCAACACCATATCCATCAAATTTGTACAGTTGTTCTTCTGTAACCTTTGGAAAGTGTTGAACCCTCTCCCAAACTTGTTCTCCAGTCAAAATTGGAGGAGGACAATCTTGTTCAACAATATTCTTTCTTAGTGCATTTTTCATACTCCTAAACTCATGATCCATTGGAAAGAACTGTGGATGACCATCAAACCAAGAATTTTTACGACCATGTTTCAAAGTGAATAATTTAGTATTTTTCATAAAGTAAGGACAAGCTAACTTTCCCGTTGTCATCCACCCTGACAACATTCCATATGCAGGAAAATCATTAATAGTCCACATTAAGGCAGCCTTGCAAATTAAAATTCTGCTTAAGAGACACATCAAATGTTTCAACCCCTTGAACCCACAATTGTTTCAACTCGTCAATCAAAGGTTACAAGTATACATCAATCAAAACTTTTGGATTCCGTGGACCAGGAATGAAACAATTGTGAATTATATATGGACTGGTCATACACATCTCAGGTGGAAGATTATATGGTGTTACGAATACAAGCCAACAAGAATATGGTGCAGCAGAAACAGAATGTGGCGTGAATCCATCTGAACATAAACCCAATCTAATGTTCCATGGTTCGGCTGCAAATTGTGGATATGTTCTATCAAAATGCTTCCAGGCCTCTCCATCGGATGGATGACACATAACTCCAGGTGGTCTTCTATTTTCATGGTGCTATCTCAGATGAGGAGCAGATCTATTAGATGCATACAACCTCTTTAACCTTGGTATAAGAGGTAAGTAATGCATCACCTTAATAGGAACTATCTTCCAACTAGCAGTCTGCTTATAACAAGATTTTCCACAAAACTTACACGATTCTAGATTAATATCATCCTTATAGAATAACATGCAACCATTTTCACAACAATGAATTCTCATCGAGGACATTCCTAACTTTGATACCAACCTCTTTGCTTTATAGAAATTATCAGGTATCTCTAGATTTGGGTCAACAAAATCATGAATAAGGTCAATCACAGAGTCTATTGCCCCTTGAGGAATATTCCAATTTAATTTGATACTAATTAATCTAATTGCAATAGACAACTGCGAGTGTGGACTCCCCTCATATAAAGTCCGACTAGCAGCTTCCAATTGTTCAAAGAAAAATTTACATTCAGCATTAGGAGCTTCTTCACCTTGATTACCAGAATCAAAATCAGAATGCACCCCAAAAGCATCTTGAACCATGTCATGCATTCTATAATTTTGTGCATTAGAATTTACAGTGCTTCTAGTTTCACCGAGAACATAATGATAAAACACATCAAAACTATTATCAATTTCTCCATGACTAGTTCACACTGTGTATTCTTTTTTAAACCCATTTTGATAAATATAAAGCGGGATAATGTCCAAGTACCCCCTCAACCTATGCCCGAAATCCCAGAGACACACTTATACTATACTAAGGTCCTATTACCCCCCTGAACTTATTTTATTAATAATTTTTTACCCCTTTTTGGCCTACGTGGCACTATCTTGTGAGCCCAACGATGGTTGACTTTTTTTTCAAACCAGTGCCACGTAGGCTAAAAAGGGGTAGAAAATTACTTATAAAATGAGTTCAGGGGGGGTAATAGGACCTTAGTATAGTATAAGTGTGTCTCTGGGATTTCGGGCATAGGTTGAGGGGGTACTTGTGCATTATCCCATATAAAGCTCAACAATATTTGTTTTTTCATAATTCAAACATTGACATTTATTACAAGGACACTTAATCATACCACTACGTTGAAAAGGATCCAATGTGTTCGCATACTCCATAAAACCAGAGACACCTTCTATAAATTCAGGTCTTAGACCCATTCGACCAATATTAGTCATATTATACATCCAACTACGATCCATCTACATAAAAATCACAAAATTTTGAATTTGTCAAACACTAGATTTTGTAATAATATACTGAAAATCAAATTGTAACAATCCTTTTAGGAATTAGTTAATGAGGCCTTGTGCAAAAGAATAAATGTACCTTTGGTGACTACAAAAGCATAGTTCTCTCAACAGTTGTCATCTTAATTGTCAATTATCAGCAAAAACATCTAATCCATACATTTTTCAGTTTAAAACAACTAATTACATACAACGACATGAGCCAAAATGATATTAGTTCTAAATTTACATCAAAATTCACAACATCTTAAAGCCAAAGTAACAAGTACAACGAAACTAATAGAAAGCATATCCATTTTTTACAACAAATTTATAACTAACCGGAAGAGTCGACCGCAAGGCTGGTAGTAAGAGCTGCTGGGATCTGCATAATAAATTAGTATCCAATTATAAGTTAAATAATGTCTAAACATATCTATGTAAGCATAACTCATTGACTCATGCAAATAAACCAATTAAACTTTCATTTATTTAAGAAGGAGAAGTGGCCATGTTATTACATTTGATGGAAAAGCGACAATATGTAGCCACAACAGTTGGACCAAGAGAGCACACCTTATTACTCAATGATATTAATATTGACTGTGCTTAATTTATACACAGTTAAGCTCTCTCTATAACAGTCCAAAAAAAGAATACAAAAGGAAAGAGGAAGAAGTTTAAAGAAGATGGCCGCAGAACGGACCAAAAAATTAAATGTATAATATGTACAGAATTTACTATAGTATATACATGTTAATACGAGTATTCTTCTGACCCCATGTAATGATATAACGATAATTATATCAATCACAGCTCAGATTTTTTAATTGATTGAACTAGCACAGACCACTTGCGCAATCTAATTTGCATCTATTATTGTCTTCTTATTTATGTTTAATAGACTACCATAACCACATATTCTAATACTTTGTGTTGGCAGGAAAGAGGTCAACCACTAGAGATTCGTATTACCATATAGACAGAGGAGCAGAAACAAAATACCAACTTCAAATCACACCAAAAGATGAATAAAACAAATTCTAATTTTACCACTACTAGCCACACAACAGATAACATTAGTTTATCACTAATACTTGAAAACAAGAACAACAAATCGCTAGTGTTTGTGCAATAAATTTTCGCTCCATATATATGCATGATATTATAACTTTTAAGCTTATGAGACCATATGATCTCACATGAAGTTTCTGCAGCAGCCTCAATCCCAAGCAGATTTCATTTTGCCTATGAATTATTTTTTTGTGAAAATCTAGAATGATGTTCCACAAGATTATGCATGACGCTATAACAAGGCTTGCAATGGCCAAGATGGGTTCTTAATAGATTATTGAAAGGCTTAAGAGGTAAATTTATCTAAAGAAGTAAATCATAGAGAAATATCCATTGTTGGATGTTGTGACATTTGAGTTGACTATTTTTTAGTCCCAATTGCATTTGTTGAAACCAAGTTTTTAGCATCGTCATGTTATGGTGATAAAGGCATTAGAAGCAGATCCTACATTTAACTTTGTTTCCAGCAGACCTAAACAACCTAGAGTAGACATATGGTGTAATAATCTGTATGTGGCTTCTATATTCCCATGGCTATGTGATTTGTGAGCTTTTAACTTACTGACCTAATGGCTGTAGAGGTGTTCAATGTTTAATCATCTTGTATCCAAGAGAGGGATTTTTCTGTAGTTTTCTCTGCAGCTGGAAATCTGCCTTTTTGCTTAAAGTTTAAAGAGCTTCTGAAGCTGCCAATCAGTTGTCATGGTATTGAGTTTTTGACCGAATTCATCCTTATTGTTTTTACCTCAACTTTCATACATCCTTATAATACTCTACTTACCTAAGAACATCCTTTAAGTTTCTAAAACAATTATAAAAAACATCTTCTGTTACATTTTTCATCCTTTTCTAACAGAATATTCTTTATATTCGTCTCATTTTATAAGAAAAAAAAAGAGAAACAAAAGAAGAATCACCCAAAAACAAAGACTTGCCCTAATAAACACTGTGTAACCTTCTTCAATCAGTCTCTATATATGTAAAAAAATATGCCCATAGCCTCGGTTACACACTTAAGCAGTTCAATCAAAAAGACGGGCAATCGTCGTCTAGTACTATAACTGAATGCCATTCTACTGCTGCTTCTTTTTCAAAATCAAGAATCTCCTTATCTCACATTCAACTATTATTACTAATTTCAAAGGATTGATTAAATATAACAAAGCATTACATCTTAACTAACTACACAAGATCACAAACTTTTAAAATTAAAAACTGAAAAGCACCAAAATTACCTGTTGAAAATCGACAGATGGATTTCTCACGGATCGATAGAAACTAATGCTTCAACTGAGTGATTGAGCGTGGCTGGCGGCAGGATGAACGACGTTGTAGTGTGTTCTACGAGCGTGGCTGGTGGCTGGCTGTAGTCTGAACCGTGGTAGAATGAATCGTGGGAGATAGAAGAGCGAGAGATATAGGGCTTTTTATATGATATAAACTTTTAGAGAAGACGCTCTATAAGTTGAATTTGTTTTCCTTATTTTAATTGTTTTCTTTATTTTAATTAGTTCATATTTTTAGTCAAATCTGGTCAATAATATTTTAAAATAAGAGACCTCATGAAGTCTCTTGTTTCAAAATATTATTGCCCAAATTTGAATAAAAAAGGAGACATTGGAAAGTCTCTAAATTTATTTTTTATTTTTTATTTTCCTAAAGAGAGACCTCGTGAGATGACATATTTTAGGCAAAGTAGTAGCAAAAATAACTTTTAAAATAAGTGATCTATATTAAACTATATATATATAATAATATATATATATATATATATATATATATATATATATATATATTATAATCGACCTCATGAGGTCTCTTATTTAAAAAATAAAATAAAATAAAATTTAGATAAAAATAGTGACGTCATGAGGTCTCTTTTTAGCGACCTATTTTTGAGGTCTCTTTTTTTATTTTTTTTAGAAGTGGACACAAATGGGGTAGTTTGACTCATTTAAACCCTAGACAACAAGGGCGTTGCCTACTGATACTATGGCAAAACCCAAGAACTAAGGATGAGTGAGGACTTGCATCGTGCCACAACGTGAATTAATATGCTTCTTCGGAGGCAACCCAAGTGTTATTTGCTTTTCTTTTGTTTTAGAAATAATCCTGTGTTGATTTTGCAGGTAAAAGTTTAGAATGTGAGGAAAAGTGCAGGTTGACGAGTGAAAGTCCAGTAAGCGACTCGCCGAAGAGGTTGGCGAGCCAGACTCAGACCCTCGTTGAACTTAAGAAAATATAAGGTTGGAATGTGTAAAACTCAGTAAGCCATGGTCAAATTGGTGTGTCACCAAAAAGGTTGGCAACCTCGACTTTATCCACCGTTTGGATCCCCAACTTAATTGAAGGTCCTGTAAAACTCAGTGAGGTAACTAACCACTCAGCATGTCACCAAGTGGTACATCGAGAAAAAATAATGTTGCTAAATGGACAAGAATTGGACAGTTTTAAAGGCCAAAGAATAAAAAGTTTAAACTCTTTCACATTCCCTAACTTTTTAACTTTCCAAAATCACACCAGCACTATATTTTTCTATATTTTTTCATTATTACCACATTTTAGCCGTTGATATGTGCACGGAGTTGGAATTCTTTGTCGCCTAGCTTTACAAACTATTTATTCGATATTAAAGGTTGGTTTTCCGAACCCCGAACTTGCATTTAGCAATTTTTACTCAATTGCAATTTGATCTTAGTGATGTGTGCTGGGCCTTTGTGAATTGTAAATGTGTGCTTATTTGCCTGTTTATATTGCCTAACCGTTGATTTCACAAATTTTTCGTGCTAAAAGTTATTTAAATTTTGGGGTTGTGCTAATCTTTTACTGGGTCTTGTTGAGTGAAGTCTGAGTAACCCATATTCTTTCCAAATGATGTACTTTTCTCAATGATGGAGCGGTCGACGTCATTATTAGGGGCTAAAGTTGTCAAAATGATCAATTATGGCAAAACTAGGAGAAGTTTGAGTATACCGGGGGCACGGGTCATATGAGTCTAAGTTTAATTAAAGCTAGTGTATTTTTTTAATTGCGTCGTTGATTTTGGAAGTCGGGGTAGAAAGTAGGAACGTTGAACAGTTTGGCAAGCTGGGTCAAGCTCGTCTAACCACTCGGCGGTTCACCGAACTCCCCTTGATTGCCTTTATTTTCATAATAATAATGAGTATAGGTTCTGTAACTTTTGGCGAGAAGCATGAGTTCGTCGAGTGAACTTGGCAACTCACAGAAAGTCTTTTTGATCACCCTTTCTGCGCCCCTAACCCTTAAAATACACAGTAACTTAAGACAATATTTCTTCTCATACCACTCCACCAATATTGCTACCTCGAATTGTGATACATCTACATGGTACCTATGTGGATAAACTATCTAGAATCAAGGGCCTCGTGAAGGACCAACTGAATCAAGTTCCCAAACCATGAAACATAGATACAACCCATAATTCTAAACATCTCATCTAAATCTAAGGTATCTTGAATAGCATCATATCCCAAAACTCAATCAAGAAGAGTTACCACAGTATGATCCTAAAATCAGAGACCACAAATGTTCTCCAACAAAGAATACTGAATCCCCACATAAGCCAACATATGCCTAGAATCTAAGATATCCAAATGAACCATCATATTGTCTAAGGAATAAATGACTAATGAAAAGAGTCACTCCACATTATATAGAAAGGCTAGACTACTTATACTCACCAGATTTCAGCTCAAGTCATCATATATTACATCGGCCTTGCCGAAATGATAAAGAATACAGAGTCACAGACCTTTAGGAGCTCAATCCAACGATGTCATCTCAAATTAAGGTCCCTTTGTCTTATGATATATTGAAGACTCCCGTGATAATTGTAGATCTAACAATGTCATCCATACTGGTATTGCCTTCAATCTTGTAACACCTCATAATCTAGTGGTCTAAGCAAGGGTTAAATGTCAACTGAAGACTAGAAAAATTTGCCTTGGCACACTCACAAAAGTCCACACAACACGTGAAGGGCACAGAAATTCATGGTGGTGACCATGGACCTAAGCAGTGAGTGACCAAGGGAAGGTCACCTCCTACAATCACCAAGACATCTCATGGTGACACACGTAAAGGTGAGGCAACAAGCCCTCAAAGACTTCCCGAAATAGAGGCTCTCCAACGAATCACTAGACGTCTTCTGAAGACTACTATGGGCCGTGGGAGAGGGTGTGATCTTGTGCTAGGTGTTTGGGGATGAGGGGTGGCAAACCAAGTTGCTAGTCAAGAAACTATGGGCACCACTACATGCCGTGTGACCCTTGATGATCTGTGGTGCCCATCGTGAGGGTGAGTCAGACCACTATAAGTTAGATTCAATTGGGTGTTTTCCAGATTTGACTGAATTGATACCATGTCATTTTACCCGAGCCTAGTATCACTATATAAGTGATTTTAACCCCTAAATTCACCTAATCACATTATTATTTTCAAAACCCAAAAGAAATTCCAAATTATTCCTCTCAAATATTTCTCAGTCTAGAACTTCTTGAAGAAGAAGAAGAAGAAGAAGAAGAAGAAGAAGAAGAAGAAGAAGAAGAAGAGGAAGAAGAGGAGAAATCATTTCAATCTAGGATCAATGTCAAGTCACCAATCCACAAGCATTTGTGGGCTTTGTTACTAAGGTATGATGGCTTTTAATCCAAGGAGGCCCAAGAATTCCCCAATTTGAGTTAGGGTTTCTTCTAATATTGATAGTGACTCATCCTCCCAAATGTACATGTTTTGTTTTCCTTGCTAATATTTTTAACTTTTTTTTCCCTATTCAATGTTTTCCAATTGAGTTTGATATCTTGACTTCACTTTTACTTGAGCCCTCCTTTTCGCACAACCCCTTTCTTTTTTTCTTTTTTTTCATTTCACAATCAACAATAGCCATCCTCAACTTATCGATTTTACTCGAATTAAGGTGCACATTGTCCCTATAAGGACCAGAGCCATATTAAGTTCCTTTTTCTGTTATATATATATATATATATTATATATATATATATATATATATATATATATATATATATATATTATGTGGATTAGCTACCTTCAACTTAGGCTTTTTAGCCCTTGTTGAAGTGCATAATGACCCAAGGGACTAGGGCCAATCACAAACTTTTATGACTTATAGGGTAACATTTGTGTACCTCTTCTCTTTCTTTTCCACAAAACGAAGCACACTACCACCCTATCCATTTCAACCAAAATTATCATTTTCTTCAACTCAACATAGTGCATTAAGGAATTTTCGATCAAACAAATGGTATCAATAAAACGGATTCGACTCAATTAAGTGTGTTAGAACAAATTAAGGCTACAAAGCTCAGTGGAGCTAAACTAGCGGTATTTTATTTGGAGGTTTACAAGGAACAAACAAACTTGGATATTCAATAAACGCCTCAATCATATGCCATAATTCACGCAAGTTACTTATTTAAGCACACCTTGGGCAAGTTCTAGATGTTATTCAACGCAAAAACTAAACAATTATCCTCCACACATGGCATCACTTCGCACATA
The DNA here is from genome assembly GCA_027704805.1 of Solanum corneliomulleri. Lineage (NCBI taxonomy): Eukaryota > Viridiplantae > Streptophyta > Magnoliopsida > Solanales > Solanaceae > Solanum > Solanum corneliomulleri. Next base: position 19,922 of record JAKWIY010002805.1, read on the forward strand.
AGGACCCAATACTTGTAGCATGCTCACATAAAATGCATTACAGTGTTTCCACACAATTAAGACCAACTTCTTTATTTTCCAATTTCAAAACAAAGAGATTATGCTTGATTGATAAATACCATTTGCTATTGCAAGCAAAGGGTTACCACCCATGACGTCTAGACAACTATCAATACAAGGTTTCCAAGTGCCGAAGAGATAGGTTTCATACTTCTACTCCTAATGAACATATTTTCCTTAAGACAATCGTCATCCATCCATCATTGGAAAACATCATTCCTAGACGACTCTACGACTAAATAGAGCAATAAGGCTAGACCAAATCGGTTCAATGGGACTATCATCGGGTAAAGAACCGAAAACAAAATGTGAGGAGCCATTCTAATAATAAAAAAGACTTGATAAAGCAACAACTATGTACAATGAAGTTCATCTTCCATCCTACACTTAAACAATACAATGTTCTTAGTGTTCAAAATAAAACAAAGTTCAAAGGTAAAACAAGACTCCATGTCGGCCTCCACGCCTCGTCCGAAGCATTCTCTCTGGTGTTGTGACGAATAGATGAAACCGAAAATCTAACAATAAAGAACACAAAGTTTAACGTGGAAAAACCCTTCAAACCGAAGGTAACCACCACAGGATCGACAAGATCCGAATTTCTTCACTATACAAATAATAGGATTACAAATATATTCTAATGGCTATAAAACAAGTGCCAAAAGAGAACAAACAATAGCTACACCAACAAAAGATAAATAGAAAGAAACACCACCTAAACCCAGCTTCTGTTCGGGACCTAAAAAAGGAACTTACTGACCTTCCAATCCGATCTCCACCGTTCAAATAAACCACCAAGATGTAATAAACACTCAGTCCAAATTTTAGCCCGATCCAACGGTTAATTAATCGGGAAACATGATCTGAAGGTTGCTGGTCGGAGAAAAAGACTGCAGCAAAAGAACCCTTTTCTTTCTCTCTTTTCTCTTGTTGAAAGCTCTCTCAAAAACCTCTCTTATGTTCTAATGTCTTTCAAATATAATATCAGTGAGCAATTGATTATTCTCTCAAAACCATCCTCTATTTATAGAGTTGCGCTTTTCCTTACAAAGCCAAAACCAACTACAAATAGGGTTACAATTCCAATCCTTATGCTAATAGAATTGGAAACCAAATAAAGAGAATAATTCCAATCCTTTTCCAAGTAGGATTAGGCCATTGGCTTTGGCTGGAACATGGGCAATATCCCAAAAAACTCCCCCTCCAGCCAAGGGGCCAAATGGACTTCAAGTGGAGAAACTTTTGACAGGCTTCCTGCCGCCACATTTCTACAAAACTCATTATTGTCTACGATGAGTTCTTTCCACTTATCTCTATGAGTATCTAACATGACTTCATCATAACCTTCAGGTTCTCCCATATTAGTCAATAGAATATACTCATCATGAGAATAACGTGTTGAGCTTCACTTCTCTCTAGTTGATCTTCTACAAGAGGTTTCTGGAGCATCCGAAGCGGTCATTCCAACATGAGTTGGTTGATTATCAACCATAACATCATCAGTAGGAACAATTATATGTTCTACTCTCTGATCATTATCTTGATCATCACCTTGGGTTCCATTATGTGCAGAAAATGTATCAATAATAGTATTTGGATCAACATCAAGTAAGCTCTCATCAGTATGAGAATCTAGTTTCTCAGTATTGTCAATATCTTCAATAGTTTGATCTTCAAGAACACAACATCACGACTTCTAATGAGAATCTTATCAATTGGATCATAAAAGCGATATCCAAACTCATCTTGACCATAACCAATGAAGATACATTACTTAGTTTTAACATCCAATTTCGACCTCTCATCTTTTGGAACATGCACACAAGCATTACACCCAAACACTTTCATGTGATCATAAGAAACATCCTTATCAAACCAAACTATGTTTGGAACATCACCATCCAAAGCAACAATTGGAGACAAATTGATAACATAAGAAACACTGGTAAGTGATTCAGCCCAAAAAGAATTTGGAAGTTTAGCCTCTGAAAGCACACATCTAACCATCTCAACTAAAGTATTGTTCATCCTCTCTGCCAAACCATTTAATTGGGGAGTCTTTGGAGGAGTCTTCTGATGATGAATTCCTTGCGATTTGCAGTAGTCATCAAATAGACCAATATACTCACCACCATTATCAGTGCGAATACATTTTAATTTATTTCTCATTTGTCTCTCAGATAAGGCTTGAAACTGTTTAAACACATCAAGCACTTGATCTTTGGATTTCAAAGGATATACCCAAATCTTGCGAGAATGATCGTCAATGAAAGTAGCAAAGTAAAGTGCACCACCTTTTTACTTCACTTTGAAAGGACCACACAAATTTGAGTGTACTAGCTCCAATAGCTCAGACTTTCTTAAAGGAGGATGACTGTGAAAAGAAACTCTTTTCTGTTTCCCTGCTAATCAATGAACACATCTTTTCACCTTTGCTTGTTTCATACCAGCAAGCAAATTCTTCTTATCCAAACAGGTGATCCCCCTCTCGCTCATATGACTAAGCCTCTTGTGCCACAATTCTGATAATGTCTCGCTCTCCACCAAATTTATAGAGTTACCAAGAATCGATCCTTGTGTCACGTATAAATTTGAATGTTTTCTTCCTCGAGCTAAAATCACTAAGCCTTTGGTGAGATTTTATTGTCCATTACACAAGTCATTATGATATCCATCATCATCTAGTTGTCCTACAGAGATCAAATTTATTGGAATGTTTGGAGCATGCTTTACATTCTGAAGGACCAACATTGATCCAGTATTGGTTTTCAAACAAACAGTGCCAACACCAAACATATTAACCTAACCAGCATTACCCATCTTTAACACCTCAGAGTTAACAGAAGTATAAGATGAAAAGAAGTCTTTTCTTGGTGGGACATGTGATATGGCTCCAGAATCTACTATCCAACTTGTATCTTGAGATACAAAATTGATGACGTCTTTATCACAAGCGAAGAGAAGGTCATCTTGGACAACAGCAACAACATTATTTTCTTCCTTCTTCCTTTCTTTAAGATCTTGCTTCAATTGTTTACAAAAGCTTTTAATATGTTCTTTCTTTCCACAATGATAACATATAATAGTTGGATTCTTGAATTTTGACTTGCTTCTGCTTTTACCTCTACTCCTCGAATCTCTTGTCTTATGTCTCCCTCGATCTTCTGTATATAGAACATCTAAATGTGAAGATGTGTCTTGAGATTTTCTTCTAACCTCTTCATTCAACACACCACTCTTTGCATATTCCATAGTCACCTTTCCACCAGTGGCAGAATTTGTTAAAGAAACACGAAGAGTTTCTGAAGAATCCGGTAGAGTATTAAGAAGCCAAAGTTCTTGTATTTCATCATCAAAATTAACACCCATTCCTGATAGCTGATCAAGAATACCCTGAAAATCATTTATCTGATAAAGAATAGGACTTCCCTCCTTGTATTTAAAGGTCATCAATTGCTTTAACAAGAATAACTTGTTATTGCTAGCTTTTGAAGCGTAAAGCGTCTCCAACTTTTCCCACAATGTTCTGGCATGTGTCTCATTCACAATATGGTTCCGAACATTATCTTCAACACATTGTCTTATATATCCACATACTTGTTGGTGCTCAAATTCCCAATTTTCATCGGTCACATTCTCGGGTTTATGAGCAGAAAAAACCGGAAAATGCATCTTCTTCACAAACAATAAATATTTCATCTTGCTTTTCCATATGTTGTATTTTCTTCCATTTAGACATGCCATCTTGCACATATTCCCCTCAATATAGATAACCTTAGCTCTGATAGCAGTTGTTGTGACGAAAAGATGAAATCGAAAATCTAATAATAAAGAACACCAAGTTTAACGTGAAAAACCCCTTCAAACCGAAGGTAACCACCATGGAATCGACAAGATCCGAATTGCTTCACTATAACAATAAGAGGGTTACAAATATATTTTAATGTCTACACAACAAGTGCCAAAAGAGACTAAACAATAGCTACACCAATACAAGATTAATAGAAAGAAACACCACCCGAACCCAACTTCTGTTCGGGACCTAAAACAGGATCTTGCTGACCTCTTCCAATCGTCACCACTCAAATCAACCACCAAGATGTCGAAAACACTCAGTCCGAATTTTAGTCCAATCCAACAACTAGTTAATCGGGAAACACGATCTGAACATTGCTTGTCGGAGAAAAAGACTGCAGCAAAACAACTCTTTTCTTTCTCTCTTTTCTCTTGTTGAAAGCTTTCTCAAAAACCTCTCTTATGTTATAATGTCTTTCAAATACAATACCAATGATCAATGAATCATTCTCTCAAAATCATCCTCTATTTATAGAGTTAGTGCTGTTCCTTACAAAGCCAAAGCCAACAACAAATAGGATTACAATTCCAATCCTTTTCCTAATAGAATTGGAAACCAAATAAAGAGAATAATTTCAATCATTTTCCAAGTAGGATTAGGCCATGGGCCTTTGGCTGGAACATGGGCAATAACCCAACATCTGGTGCCCGAAGCCTCTGAATCCTTCTTTACAGAGCCATCCTCCTCATCTGTCTGGCATCATCATCATCAATAGGCTCCAAAAAAGATGGTCCCATCTGACACATGTACATATCATTGTCCTCAAAGGGTAACGATCTTCTTGTGTGTTCATCTCCTCCTCAGTCTCTAGGCGACCACCAATCCATAATTGCAATTCAACCAAACCAAACATGTTCCCCATCCAACTATCGTCACGGGCTTGTCTATCAATAGTAGTCAAAATGGGACCATGGGAAGGATAGTGTGCTTTAGTGTGCGTGATATGTCAGTAGGTACCTAGATGCTCTAATAAAAGAAACGTCATTTCTTCTTGGTCCTAAACTTAAACATATTCTGCCTTAAATAGCCTCCACGTTCATCGGTAAACCATTCATTAAATGATGGGGAAAATGATAGATATACCCTCCAACTATTATAAATGATATGCAAATAACCTTCGTTATACTTTTGGGACATTGGTGCCCCTGCCGTCATACTTTTGGGACATTGGTGCCCCTACCGTCATACTTTAGGGACATTAGTGCCCCTGACCCTTCGTTAGAGTGAAGGACATATATGCTCTAATTCATGGACGACAGGGACAATAATGTCCCAAAAGAATGACGGAGGGTATATGAATAACATTTATGGTAGTTCGGGGGTATATTTGTCCTTTTTACCTTAATGATAAATCAGCACTACCCTCTCCCTAGTAACATCAGTCCTGTGCTTGGACGTGAGTAAGGTTCTACACATAATCTTTCACCAAATTCTAATCTCCAAGTTGAAGTGCAAATAGTGGAGAGTCAAGTGTCGTCCTATGTTTCTAACCCTGTCCCACGTAGCAAGAGAATTCACTCCAACAAAGTATGCCGAAAATCAGTATAAGGAAATCTTTCAACCATAGCAATAAAATCAGCATGATCACAATTAGAAGTACCCAAAAAATCATTCAGAGCTTCAATAGAAGAGTGTAACCCACTATCTCTAACGAACCCTCAATTGATCTTAACACGAGGAGTAGTCCAATAAGTGTAAAGTTCACGAACAAAACTCAAATTGTAGTCACCTTGACTCACGAATAAATATTGAAGTCCCAAAACATTGATCTTTGCGTGAATGTTGGGAAATTCATGGCGCAATTGCTCCTCATCAACATACTCATCACCTTAATACTTGGATTCTTGTTGGTTTTTATACTAATCCGTACCATAGTGCATTACCGCCTGCCCCAAATTTTTTTTGGGTGGCAAATTAAAGTGTTCCCAACTTGAAATTCTGATAGACACTCTCTCCCAATACTCATTTTTGTACCAAAACCACCAGAAACATCCTTGCATTTAAAAGCCATTACAACACCCAAATAGTGGAAGAAACTCAGAAAAAGAAGAAAAGAGAAGGTTTGGGGAAAAGTGAGGGGAGGGGGTCAGGGGGCAGTAGGGTGGCTGGAGGTTTTGGAATTTGGGAGTTTGGTGGAGTGGAGTGGATATTTGTGGTGGAAATTTGAGGAAAAAGTAAGGGGGAAGTTTTTGGTAAAGATCAATGGAGGAATTTGGGGAAAAAGAAGTAGTGGAGAAGAAGAAGATTTGGAGAAGATGGAGATGAATTGGAGAGAGAATCGGATGAGAGAGGGAGTATATTTGGGAAAGTGGGTAAATTTGGGTAGGTTGAGGGGTAAAAAGGGGAGATTATTTAGTGGGTCCCCTAAAATTCCCAAAAAATTTAAAACATCTGCCACCTAGGTTGGGGGCGACGCGTCTGCGGTGCACCCAAAATGGGTCATAGTCAATTTTCCTTGACACAACGCACCTGGTATAAGCCCACCCAGGTGGCGCTACCTGCCTTACCTGCGCCTGCCATCGGCGTTTTGTCTTGGTTGGGGCGTGTTTTGGGCATGGCGCGCTGCTAGTGCGCCCAAAATGTGTCTCTAAACAAGGCCCTTGGCACGGCATGCCCATTCTGCACCCGAACTACCAATTTCAACGTCTTTGTTCAGTTTTTTTTAATTGGATTCTCCTCCCATGACCTGTGCATCAACCAAATAGTGTGACACTATAATGGCGGGTTGCCTCCCACCCAACGCTGTATGTTTGGTTGTGGCACGACTCCTCTTTTTTTATTTTTCTTTTGAATATTTAAATTCCTATCTAAAAAACGAAATAAGAAATAAAAAGTCTACACCTAGATATTTAAAACTAAGCTACAATTTCAAAATTAAGCAAAACTACTACCTATTACATAGAATTCACGGGTTCCCTCTCGTGTAGCGCTTGATTTAACGTTGCGGCATGATGCAACTTGGATTATTCATCATATAGCTCACAATCTTCTGGGTCACGTCCGAATCTATACCAAAGTAGTGTTTCACTTTCTGTCCATTTTTCAAGAACATGGGTCCAATATCATCCTTGAGTTCAAGAACCCCATGTTCTGTTATTTTTACCACTTTGAAAGGACCAGTCCATTTAGTTTTAAGTTTTTCAGGGAATAACCTCAATATAGAGTTAAAGGCTAGTACCTTTTCTCTGGAGTGAATGTGCTTGTCATACCATTTATTCTTTGTAGATCTTGGCATTTTCATACAGATGGAGCCTAAACTCTTCAAGTTCAGGCAATTGATCTACTCTCTTTCTACCAGACAACTCATGGTCCAAGTTCAACCTCTTAATCTCCTATTAAGCTAAGTGTTCTAATTCAGCAAGAAGATTACATGCTTTTCCAAATGTACAACAAATTCAATTATCAAGGACAAATAATTTCGTTATTAATAAATCATATTTCGTCACAAACAATCTTGTGTGATGAAAACTAATTTGTCACTCAGTCGTCACTAAATGTGTGTCTCTAAAAGTATATAAAGACGATTTAGTGTTTCGTCACCAAAAGTATTAGATTAACTACAAAAAGAAAAATCTTCCCCAAATGCTTAAACATTTGTGACAAATTTATTTGTTGTAAAAGTATATTTTTTGTAGTTAATAGTATGCTTTGTTACTAAAAAGGTTATTACTACCGATTGAATTATATCTTCGCTAATTATTTTACTTCAGTCGGTGAAGAAATCAATTGTTACTAAAGTTATATTTATATCGTAGTTAAACAAAATCTAATTTCGTCACTAATGACTATATTTTATATACAAACAAATATTTTGTTCTTAAATGTATATATGATAAAATTTATCATTATAAAAATGGATTTTATATATATATATATATATATATATATATATATATCCTGTCTCAATTTTTTGAAGTGAAGATTGTTTACCATCAGACAAACTCTCTCTTGTCGTTCATTTTTGTTTTATTTTATAGTTCATTTACTTCTTTCAAATTTAACTTTTTTAGAAACAAAATATTATATGATTATTTCTACTAATATACAAATGAATAAAATTTATCACCCACAATTTATTCAAATGTAGATTATATTTTAATTAAACAGTGTATTTTTCAAATATCTTTAAATATATTCGATACGATTTTGTCATTTTATTTAATTATTTTAATAAATTGTAAAAATTATTCAGTACAATAATAAATTTATTTAAAAATTAAACTTTGATTTTATTAAAAAATAAATAATCGGTTCAAGTTGAACATCAATATCAATAACTATAGTAGTTCATCATAATATATTTGAATTCCTTGTTAGTTCATTTCTTTTATTTGTGCTTTCATTTTTAGTTTATTTCAATTTCACACTGATGAGAAAATTTAATAGAAATTCATGAAATATATAAAACTTTGCAATGTCTAAGTTTGTATGTGGATGTTATCTCTGTATAGTTACTCTACGTACTTATGTGGAATTAATATTAAATATGTGCATATTTATAAGCAGAAGCAAATAGATCGACTTAATCTATGTAGTTTACCCATAACAAATCAATAGACATGCACATAGCACAAAGACTTGACAAGTTATTTTTTTTATTTTGCTTATCGATATAAGTGTATCAAATAAAAAATAAAAGTGCTAAGACAACAAATATTAGTGATCTTGTGGTAAAACCGTTCCCAATCACAATATTTATAATCCGGATTGTATTTTTCAAATGATGCATTTAATAATTGCGTAATTTAAGAAAATTGATGTATTGAACTTTTTTATTTTTCTAAAATTGACCGAATTCATTGATTTAAATATTTTCGCTTGCCAATTAACGAATGGACTTTGTATACTTCTTATGAAGCACTTGTATTATTCTTATTGTAACTTGTCACTTGTAATTATGAATAATTGTAGCAAAAAAAATTGTATTTAGCTATGTATTTTTTCGTAGCAAATAGCTTAATTATTCACTACAAATTTAAAGTTGTTGCTATTTGACACCTTACATATTTTGTGACAATTTTTTTACCGTTACTAAATCATTGATTGATCAGAGACAATAAAATATTTGTCACCAATTATTTATATTATTAGTGACGAAATAAATTTCATAATTAAATATAAATTCATAGCTAAAATATATAATATTTAATTACGAACTCTAATTTGTCGATATTGTAATAACATATTTTTTTAGATGAAAATTTTTTGTGTCCAAAATTTAATAAATTATAAGACAAAAATATTTTGTCGTGAATTAGATACATTATTACTAACGAAGTAATTTGTCATGATAACTTTAAATTTATGACTAACACTACTTAATAAATGACGCCAATTAAGTTTTTGGTGGGAACTTTAGTGGACAAAACTTTGCTACCGATTTTTTATGTTTCATCACTAGAAGTGTGTGTCTCATATATTTAAGCACGAAAAGTAATTTTTTTTCACTAAAAGCGAATAATTAGTGACGAACTTGATGTCGTACTTTGTAATGAATTACATACACTATTATTGGCAAAAATAATGTGTCACCGATAACTTTAAATTCGTGACTAATATCACTTAGCAAAATGGAGCAAAATAATTTTTTGGTGGGAAACTTTAGTGGACAAAAATTTGCTACGAATTCTTCTGTTTGTTCACTAAAAGTATGTGTCTCATATTTTTAAGCACAAAAGGTAAATTTTTTCACTAAAAATGAATAATTAGTGAAGAATTTGATGTCTAGCTAATAATTTCGTAGGTATGTATCAGATTTGTTGTAGTGAAATACTATGTGATAGGGAGAACTCCCTATGGGTGTCTTATACACGTTTCTATATGCCCACAATGCATCATCAAGCTTCTCAGATTAATCTTTCCGCTTTACATTCACTCTTTCTGCAAAAATTGCTTCACCTCTCTATTTGAAACTTCCACTTGGCCACTCGTTTGAGGATGATAAGAAATACCAACCTTATGAAGAATACCATACATAGAAAGAAGGTTCTTAACAAGATGGTTAATGAAATGCTTACCTCCATCACTTATGATTGCCCTTGGAGTGCCAAAGCGAGTAAAAATGTTCTTTTTTATGAACTTGATCACAACCGTTTGAGTCATTTGAAGGAAGAGTGACAGGCTAAACCCATTTACTCACATAATTCACAGTCACAAGAATGCAATGGTTTCCACTTGATGGTCGGAAAGGACCCATGAAGTCAATACCCCACACATTATAGATTTTCACCTCCAAAATGTTGTTTAGTGTCATCTCATGTCTTCTTGAGATCGTACCCAACCTTTGGCATTTGTCACAATCCTTCACAAAAGCAATAGAATCTTTAAATAGCTAGGGCCAAAAGAAACCAAATTGTAGTACCTTATGAGAAGTACGCTCCCCCTCCATGGTGGCCTTTATATGGGCTAGTATGACAACTCTTGATCACTTTGTGTACCTCAGACTTCGGAATGCACCTTCTCACTACACGGTCTACACATTATTTAAACAGAAATGGTTCATCCCAAATATAAATCTTGGCACCGTAATTGAGTTTTTTCTTTTGTTAGGTGGTTGCACATGGAGGATACTCTCTACTCACTATCAAGTTCACAATATCTACATACCATTACACTTGAGAGATATATAATGCCATAAAGTGTTCATCCAGAAACTCTTTTCAAGTTTGCTTACCCTTTTTTACATATGAGAAGTCCTCCAACCTAGATAAGTGATCAGCAATCTGATTTTCAGTACCTTTTCTATCTTTTATCTCAAGGTCAAATTCTTAAATAAGCAATATCCAATGATCAACTTGGTTTTGCATCCTTCTTGTTGAATAGATACCTAATAGATGCATGGTTAGTAAAACCGATCACTTTAGTACCTACCAAATACGATCTGAACTTGTTGAAGGCGAACACTAGAGCTAGCATCTTCTTGTGTAATTAGCTAGTGTAGGCTCAAGGGTATTGCTTTCGTAATAGTTCTAGTAGAACACTTTATTCTTTCTCTGTCCTAACACTGCACCCACTACTTCATTGCTCGCATCACACATTAGTTCAGATGGTAATCCCCAATCAAGAGCAATTAAGATATGAGCCTCGATTAAGGTCTTCTTCAACATCTCAAAAGCTCTCACACAAATTTCATCAAACTAAAACTTCACCTGCTTCTCCTAAAGAGTGCATATAGTTCTTACAATCTTGGAAAAATCCTTGATGAATCGCCAGTAGAAACCTGCATGACCAAAAAAACTATACACGCCTTTTACAGAAATTGGAGGAAGTAATTTCTCAATAACTTCTACCTTAGGCTTATCAACCTCCAAGACAAATTTAGACACCTTCTGTCCCAGCACTATCCCCTTTTTACAAAAAAAAAAATAGCACTTTTCCCAGTTTGAAACTAGGCTAGTGTCTTCGCATCTAGCGAGTAATTTATCAAGATTCAGGAGACATACGTCAAAAGACTTCCCAAAGATTGAGAAATCATCTACGAACACCTCTACATATTCTTCCAACATATCATGAAAACTGGGTATCATACACCTTTGGAAAGTTGTCGGCGCATCGCAAAGTCCGAATGTCATGCGTTTGAAAGCATATGTGTCATAAGGACAAGTGAACGTAGTCTTTTCCTAATCCTCAGTGCAATCATGATCTGTTTGTAACCAGAATATCCATCTAGGAAATAATAGTACTCTTTAGCTTCTAGACGGTTAAGCATTTAATCAACGAACGGAACGGGGTAGTGATCTTTTCGGGTAGCATCATTTAATTTCTGGTAATCCATACAAATTCTCCACCGGTCACTGTTCTAGTAGGAATTAACTCATTCTTTTTGTTCCTAACCACTGTCATACCTTCTTACTTGGGAACACATTGTACCAGACTAACCCACTTACTATTAGAGATTGGGTAAACAATTCGAGCATCTAATTACTTTAGTACCTCATTTAACACCACTACTTTAATCACATGATTTAGTCAAGATTGATGTTGTGCACTTGTTTTGTGATCTTCCTCCATGTCGATTCTATGCATACATAATGCAAAACTAATCCCATGAATGTCATCCATTTGACATCTTATCACCTTTTTTCTCTACTTTAGGATCCTCAACGCTGCTTCAAGCTATATTTCAAACAACTTTGCAGAAAGTATTACATACAAAGTTTCATTAGTACCCAAAAAATTCATACCTGTGATGAGCCAACAGTGTTTTCAGTTCCAACTTAGGGGCTTCCTCAATGGAGGTTTTAGGTGGTGGCCCTAACTCACGCTCTAATAGTTCCACTCTCCGCTTGTGAGGCTTCACAAGTGTCATATATATACGTATTTCTATTTCTTAGGCCTCCGTGACTTCATATTTCTTATGACCTACTAACACTCTTTCTAAGGGGTCTTTGGGCACAACTAGTAATGACTGTACTATACGATCAACCACTGTAATCGCAGAAAATTATTCATAAATAGAGGAAAATTTTAGAGCGCCGTAAACATCAAATACCTTTACCTTATTGTGTGCCCTTATAGTCAATTGGACAGCTTCTACATCAATAAATGCCCTACCGGTGGCCAAGATAGGACGTCCCAAAATGAATGGAACTTCAGGATCGGGTTCAAAGTCTAAACCACAAAATCTACTGGAAAATCAATGAACCTACTTGCACTAACATATCTTCTACCACCCCTTATATGGCCTAGCGATGGATCTATCAGCGAGTTGGAGAATAACAATGGTTCTTTTTGGACTACTCAACCCATGATTTAGATACAAAGATAAGGGAATCAAATTTATACTCGCCCCAAATCACACAACCCCCGAGCATGAATAGTTTGCCCAATTGTAATCTACACAATAAAACTACCTGGATCTTTTAATTTTTTGGGCAGTCTATTTTGGATCTTTGAGCTGCACTCCTCAAGAAGTGCTACAGTTTCATACTCTGTGAGTCTCCTCCTGATAGCCACAAAAAAATGTCAACCAAAGGTAGATTAATGTGAACTTGTTTAAAGAGAGACATAAATTTACCAAAGCATTCATCTTCATTCTGCTTTTTCATCCTTTGTGGAAACGGAGGTGGTGATTTCTTTTAAGGAGCGGGTAACTCAACATTGGAGCTTTTTACTACCTCATCAACTTTTTTCTTTGGTACTTACCTCATCATCTCTCTTCTTTGGAGCTAGTTCATATAATTGTATCCCACTTCTAGTACTTACCGCATGTAGTTGCTTTGGGTTGGGCTCAATATCGCTTGGCAGCGCACCTTGGGGATGCAAGTTCAAAGAATTATCCACTTGCGCAACTTTTTTCTCTAAACTCAAATGGAACATTTGGATGTTTTTGATGTTCTCATCCTGCTTATCTATTCTAGCACTTAACTTGGTCATCATTTTAGTCATGAGCTTTTGGAATAGCTCTTCATTGGTCATCCCCCTCTTTTGGTGTGCGAAGAGTTACACTTTGGTTGGGATTTTGGTATTGTTACCCAGCCCCTTGAGTATATATTGGTTCACCCATTGTGCATGGTTCTGGTTTTGATTTCCACCCCATAAGAAGTAAGGGTTCTTCCTCAAACTAGGTTTGTAACTTTTACCATAATTTTGTTGACCTTGGCCCCTTTGTGCATTACCCACATAATTCACAGAATCTGGGTTTGTTTCACATTGCCCAGTTTCATGGATTCCACTAGCACAACCTCACACTAATGGGATGCATGTTGTACCACGTTTACCGATGCCAGATTCAAAGCCAACTGTTTGAACTGTAAGGTCATGTTATGTAGCACTGTATCTATTTTGGCAAGTATGGCAGTAGATTGGTCTACATCTAAGATCCCTACATCTTTTTGGGTTGTTGTTTAAAACATTTCCCCCTCATACCGTTGGTTCCCTTCAGAAAGTTTATCAAGTAAATTGAAGAACTATTCACTTGTATAGCTAAAGCCTGTCCACCTGCTGACTATTAAGAATAGCCTTTGCATTATAATCTAAACCCTCAAAGAAAGCGTAAGCTAGTACCTCATTTGCTTTCATGTGGTGTGGACAACCATTCAACATTTGTTTGAAGAGCGCCCATGCTTGGTACATGTCCTCTCCTTACTTTTGAGCAAAGTTTATTATCTCACCCCTTAACTTGACGGTTTTCTTAGATTGGAAGAATCGACTCAGGAATTTCTTTGCTAGATCATTCTTAGTTGTGATGGAATTTAGTGATTTAAAATATAACCAACGCCTTGCAGCTCCTAACAATGAGTATGGGAACACAGTTAGTCTCACAAAGTCCGTTGAGACATCAAGTGGGATGTAAGTATCAATAATATTCATGAAGTTCCTAAGATGGACTTGAGGTTCCTCAATGGAAAGGCCAGTGAATTGCCCATTAGAAAGGAGGATTTGCACCATACTCTGTTTTGGTTCAAATCTACCCCGATGGAGGTTTCCTAATACTAGATGCCCAATTGGAAGAGAGCGGGACTGCTACATCTCGCACTGGTTTCGCTGGGATGATAGGGATATCAGGGGGTATTTTTGGGTTATTAAAGTTCCATCCGACATTTTCGTTCCTTGGATCATTCACATTTTCTGGGTTATCAAGGTTGTCCGGATTATCATTATCACGGCTCCCAGGGAACCTAACCCTAATTCTCATGTCTTGCCTGGTTCGCCATTTTTCTGTGCTCGCGTAGGACTCTTTCAGGTTCGTTGTATGGTTCGACAAGATCTCTTTTGCGAGCCAAAGTTGAAAATCAAATGTCTGCAATAAACAAGCTAAGTTCAAGTAATTAATACCTGAATATTCTAATTATAGACTTGAGATGATTGAAAATAAATCAATTTTGAAGTCCCCGGAGGCGGCGCCAAAAACTTGTTGCTCCCCAATATATATGCAAGTATACGTGGTCGCACAATAATATAGATTCTAGGGGTGGGTATTTGGTATATTGGTTCGGTTTCAGTTTTTTCGGTTTTTTCGATTTTTGGTTTTTGTAAATTGTGTACCGAATATCGAACCAAAATATTTCGGTTCGGTTCGGTTTTTATTATTTCGATTCGGTTTTTATTATTTCAGTTCGATTTTGTTATTTTGGTTTTTTTAATGGGCCTGCTTAGTTGGGCTTTTAAAAATTTACAAATTTTTTGTTTGATTTTCAGCTTAATGGGCTAAAAATAGTTATATCAAAAAGTCTTTTACGTTTTAATTTTTTATTTTAAATTATAATATTTATTATTTAATATTAATAATTAATATAATATAAATATATATTATAATATAATATATTTCGATAAATCAAAATACCGAATTACACAAAATTACATACAGAAAAACCAAATTGGAATACCGAAAAATACAAAAACATACACAGAATACCGAACCGAAAACCGAAATACCAAAGAAATTCGGTTCGGTACGGTGTTTCGCTTTTCCGGTGTTTATGCCCAGCCCTAATAGATTCTTTAAGAAACGAGTTATCGTTCCCAAGGATTTTATGATCAATTTATATTTAACACTTAATTGTACAACTAAAAATAAAATTAACTATTTCAAGAGTGGATGATTGATTGTTAACTGTGACTAATTATAACTAACTAAATGTGAACGACTTTAAGATGACGTTTCAAGCAAGAAAAGTGCAATTCCAAGGCTGCAACATGCATCGAATTTCATGTATCATAGTATTAACTTAGAACTAATTTTAGTTGTCAATTTACCAGTTTACAAGGCTAATTGTATAAGTCGGGTTTACACCTCTAGTCGCCTACCCAGTAAGCTATCTAACTTCATCATTGACTGAGGATCAATAAACTAACTGATGAGCATTCATATTTCATAACCAAGCGAGTTGTTCGTCCGAGCGTCACTCCTGAATACAAATCACCTCAATTTAATGGGTCAATCAAGATTTTATATTCTATGGTCTATATAACCTCTCATCTCCCGACTTAAGATTAGACATTAAATTTATATTATGGTGATTGAGCATAAAATAGTAAAACAAGAATATAAAAGTAACTTATATTAACAAACGAAAATAAATTCATAGACCAATAATATTCAACATTCGATTCATAGCAACCCTAGAATTAGGGCGATTAGACACTCATTCTATTAGAAAACAACAAAAATTAATTGTTCATGTGATTTTCGAAGAGTAAAAGAGTTAGAAGATCAAAACCTATTACAAACTTGAATTCTTGCTCTTGCACACCAATTTAAAAGTCAAAACCTAACAATGACTCCCTAAGGGACTATTTATAATAGTTAGAAACAAAAGGTTTGAAATCTACTTCAACTAGGAGTCCTTTTTAATTTAATTTTTGCCAAAAATTCCACACAAGGCTGGGGCATCGCGCCAGGTAAGCTGGTGCGCCACGCTGCCAGTGCGCCTAAATGAAGCCTCAGTCCAGGGGGATTGGCGCATCGCGCCCAAGATGCTCCACTGATATTGGGCCATCGCGCCTGCCTTAGCTCCGGGCGTCGCTTTTCATCTTTAACTCATTTTCCTTCTTTAAATTGCTGAATTCCGTTGGTAACTTGAGAAATCACTAATCATGTATATTAGTAAGATATCATCGCAATTACAAGCCAAAACATGCTAGATAGATTAATGAAAGTCCTAAAACTTATGTTAAAGATGAGTATTATGTAGTAATTGGGCATATAAATATGCCCAAGATCAATGGGTCTTGATGAATGTTGATCCAAATGATTTAATTATGATTGTTTATGAAAGAATTGATAGGATTACATTTTTTAAGGATGAATCTGCATATACCCATGTCTAATCCATGTCTAGAAAGATGAAATTTATATAAAGAGGTTTATGCCATGGAAGGAGAATCATAAATGTAGATGTATTCTTATAGAATTCATAAGATACGTTAGAATGATGTATGATTAGAATTGTCTTGAGATTGAGGCATATATGATGAAGTATGATTATAATGGCTTTGAGAGTAAAGCTTATGTATTAATTGTTGATTTAGATAGGATTGTTCTGGAAGAGATTATTCCCACATGATTTCAATTAAGAATATATAAATGTGAAAGGTTTTCTTACATAAAATAATTCTAGGTTGAAATTCTTGCTCACCTAAAATGAATCGAAGAATTTATGAGTTATTTTAACAAGACCATTTTCTGTAGATTGAATCGGTAACATGATGCCTCGTAATGAATAGCTTGATTTGGTAAGACAAGTCCATTTTGATGGTAGTTTGAATTGGTAAGATGATGCCTCTTCTTGGATAGCTTGACTTTGTAAGAGAAGACCATTTCATGGATATCTTGACTTGGTAAGACAACCATTTCATGGATATCTTGACTTGGTAAGGCCATACCATTTCATGGATAGCTTGGATTGGTGAGATGATACCTTCCATGGGTATCTTGGATTGGTGAGATGATACCTTCCCTGAATAGCTTCGATTGTAATTAAGATGTTCTCTTCAATGGATAATGACTTAGATTCGATCAGTATGATTATGTTCTCTACCATGGATAGTAAGAACAACTAAGAATTGATGACTTCTCACATTAAGTTAAACATAGTATGCTGAGACAAGGTTATTTCAAGGAAGTATCGTAAGTATGTTTTAAGATGATATTCATTTGTGTTGATCATGGGTTATGACTTAATTGTCTAACTATTATTATTATGTGATGTTTATGCAAGCTATCATATTTAGTACACTTTTGTACTAATGCATACTCTTTCCTTTATTTCTTATCCAAATGTAGCGTCTAGAGATATCGACTCTCACCCCCATGGCTAGGATCTTAGTAGAAGAAAGACTTGAAGATTGGTGAGTCATCATAGCATTCAAGGATTTGACCATCATTTGTCCTATATTCTTTCATTTTATGTTTTGAACATTATTATATGTGTTATGTCCAAAGATATTCATGTTTTAGATGGTTTTGAGTCAAAGTGTAATAGACTTCAGCTTTTGAAATAAAAACTTGATGTTGCTGAAAATGTTTTTAAGTCCTGCTCATTTCTATTATCTTATGTTATGAAAGCTAAGTAGCGTTTAATACGCCTCTCGAGGTCTTGTACGCCTTGTTAGATCTAAGGGTACCCCTGGGTCATTACTAACTTGGTAATCAGAGCACAAGGTTTAGAATGGCTCTAGGATGTCTCAAAACCACCTCAAATAAAGTCTTGTTCATAAGTATGAAGTTCTCCATATTTATGAATGAGAGCCTACTATATGTTTAGAAAACCTTACATCTTCATTACTCTAAGTCGTTCCATAGGGTTTAACTCTATAAGGTGTCTCTCCTAATCATTACCCAATGATCTACATGATATGACTACTCAAAGATTTCATGA
This sequence comes from Solanum corneliomulleri, assembly GCA_027704805.1. NCBI lineage: Eukaryota > Viridiplantae > Streptophyta > Magnoliopsida > Solanales > Solanaceae > Solanum > Solanum corneliomulleri. The sequence continues at coordinate 38,159 of JAKWIY010002805.1, forward strand.
TATAAAGGATGAGAGAGATAATTTGGATAAAGCAGCTCCTCCTCAACTTTGGTTGACCCTTCGGCTGAAAATGTAACTTATGCAGAGTTTAGGATGGCTTTTAAAGTGTTGGCTCAAGCCATGACGACACAAATATGGTATGATGGTGTCAAGAGTGAGAGACTTTACTAGGAAGAACCCTCTGAAATTCTATGGTTCTGAGGTTGAGGAAGATTCTCAAGAGTTTATTGATGAGGTATATAAGGTGTTAGCTATCATGGGAGTGGCCCCATTGGAGAAGGAGAAATTGTCTGTTTACTAACTAAAAGGGGTTGCTCAGATTTTTTTTCAACGAAAGTGAGACAGGATGAAGCGGGTCCCATAGAATGGGAAAGATTCAAATATGCTTTTCTTGATAGGTCCTTTCCTCTTGAGACGAGGGAGGAAAAATTTCTTGAGTTTATTAACCTTCGACAAGGGAACATGAGCGTAAAGGAATATCCATTGAGGTTCACATAGTTGTCCAAACATACTCCCTCTATTGTGGCAGACCCTAGGGATAAGATGAGTATGTTTGTTCCGGAGTGTCTTACTTGGTAGTGAAATAATATCATACTACTATATTTTTCCATGGACATTTATCCTTTTATGGTGCATGACTAACATATTGAAAATGAAAAGCTTAGGGATAAGTCTAGAGAAGCATAGAAAGCAAGAACGGATGTGCTACAACCCTAAAATGAAATAGGTCAAACTAGAGCTTTGCATGTGTTCCATAAGTTAACAATGAGCTAAAGTAATGTATTTTAGTATTTGAATTCATTTTGTGAAGTTTTGAAGTCAAACATCAAGGGACGACCAAGACGTTTGGAGACTAGCCTTGTGTGCGTGACTAGTGTGTCCTTGTATGTTTTAAGTATTTTATGTGTTATATGAAGTCTAAAACTTGTAAAAAGACTTTAAATAGGTAAAATTAACTATATAGGTTTGAAACGTCCAGGTACGACCCCCCAAGGATCGCCCTAGGGGTCCACGAAGGGACCCCACCTTTGGCCAAGCAAGCTGCCAAAAGGCAACAAACAATTGCACTAGCAGGGAACCAGTCCGCGTCTTGGACTTGGTGCACCCAAGGCCAAAATCTTTGTATGTGACGTGGACATGAATCGGACTCCCCTATATAAAAATTTATTTTCAAAAATCTTGCGGGAGAAGCTCCGCATCGAAGACTTGTTTCTCGATGATAATTCCAAAAATTTAAGTGAAGTTTGACTTGTCTAAAATGGTCCAATTGATGTAGGGATGTTTTGGGTATTTTGGGGGCATTTTATATACTGATTTTAGGTCATTATACACTCATTCCCCATCATAAACCCCAAGCCCTCAATTAGAAATCAAAAACTTCCAAAACCCTAAAAAGGTCTTCTATTCCAAAACCCTCTCAAGCCTTCATTGAAGGTCAAGGTCGTGGAGCTTAGGCTAAGGATGAAAAAGGATTTCTTCTTCAATTCTCATGGGTCTCTTCATGTTAAGGTATGATAGTTCATCCTTGAAACTTCTTTCATTCAAGGAGCTATTTCAAAGAGATTTCAAAAGGGGTTTCAAACTCCAACGTCTTCTATCTTTGACTCTAAGCATGGTTCTTTGCATGGAAATGCATTAATTGATAAAATATGTTATTTGATGATTTTAAGTTCATAACCACAATGAACCCATTATTAAGCATATTTCCAACTTTTAGCTTATGAAATGGGTTTAATGAACATGATTAGCTAATGTTAGAAATATGGTTTCTTTATGGTTATATGGTGATTAACTACCGCCTTAAATGCTATTTTTGATGAATTATTGGAGAAATTGAGGAAAGGTGGTGAAATTTTGGATTAATGGTAAGTCGGCTATACTGTTTAGTTCTAAGGTGGTGAAATTTTGGATGAATGGTAAGTCGGTTATACTGTTTAGTTCTTATTGCAAAATGATCTTGAGTGGTATGGTCCATCTTTGGTGGCGGTGTTTATGTGAAGTATATGGATATGTGTATGAATGTGTATATTGGGATTATGGCCTTGAAGGAATAGAAAGTTGAAGTGAAATGATGATTATGATGTTTATGCATGATATGTTTTAGGAGATTGAAATATGTATCTTGATGATGTTATGTCTAAATGAAGTTTATGAATAAGTGAAGCATAATAATGTGTGAAGCGTGATAGTGTGTGAATTATGAGTAATTAAGGTCTGAACATGTTTAGAAGTCAAACTATGAATGTGGTGATTATGTGAAAGGTGTGCTCACATGTACACACACTGTGAATGAAAGAATGAAACTATGAATGAAATAATGAAGTTAATGAATGAAATGGGGAATTTTTAGGGTAGTGAGTGGAGATGAAGTGTCTATTCCATCCCTATTATTAGTATGAAAAGGGGAATTTTGGATGAACATTCTTCATGGGTTGAGATGAAGTGTTTAGTAGCTACCTCACTATTCCCAAGAGCTTTCTAATATAGGTTGGAGGTTGAATACCCTTCGTGAGTTGAGATGTGGTGTTCAAAAGTAACCTCTAGGGATAAGTTCCCTTCGTGAGTTGAGTTGTGGTGCTAAATAGTTATCCCTTAACCTATAAGTATATAAATGTTTAAGACTCCGTGGGTGAGTTATTCTTACCACCGAGAGGATTTGAAGAAGGGGTAGGTACACTTCGTGAGTAGAGATGTTGTATCCAATGTACCTCTTGAGATGAGTACTCCTCTTTAGTAGAGAATGAGTTACTTAGAAGAAATATCCTTATCTCTTAACTATGCGCCCGCATAGGTAGGCTATTGGAAACCCCATGTTAAGGCTCAAAAATGACCCTACCTTAGGTAAGTAGGGATCCCTCATCCGGTAGGGGTTAGTAGCGGGATTCCATGTCTAGCTCTCATTGTCTATGTTCATTAAAGCAATCCCCACAAATGAATGTTATAAACTAAATCTTCTTAAAAGTGTACTACTTAAGGTATGTAGTGTTATGGGACACTATCTATCCATTGCACAAGTAGACATTCGGAGGGAGTCTTGGTATGTCCTTATATGAAGATGTATGAATGGGTCATTATATGATGAAAAGAAGCACGATGAATATATGTCTAATATTAATGAAATAATGTGAATTTATGTATAATGTTTATGAAGTATGTTGATTCTATGTCTATGTTCATGAAGTATGAGAGTTTTATGTCAAAAATTTATGAAAGTTATGTTAATGAAGTTATGGATGTATTGTTCCTAGTCTTGGATAATTCTTAAGGAGCACTAAGTGGAAGTAGTAGTATGGGATGCTACTTTCACATTGCACTAAGTGTAACTTGGGGGTTGTCTTGGAGGATGGTTTTATGTGAAGTTTCTAATTGTAAGTATGTTCCTCTAGTGTTTTGATGTTGAGTGTGGCTTGTTATCCATGTGAAGTAAGCTTATCGTCGGTAGACTTAAGGATCACTTAGGTGTGTATTGAAGGGATTGTATGGGTGGTTTCTTCATGTCTTACCTTAGTGAGTCTTAGGAGAACTTTTGGATAGGGAAACTTCAAGGAAAATGAGTTCACTGTAAATTGTAATGGAAATAGTTCACTGTAAGGTTTTAACTGTGAAGTGTAGCCTTGTGTTAAAATTATGGAAGTTTTACCTAATGTGCTAAATGATGATTTATATGTTTTTTTATTCCTTATACTCATGAAGGTTTTACTTAAATAGCATGAAAGTCTTATTTCAACTAAAATATCCCCTTTTACATGTGATTTTGGATAATGTCATTTTTAGTACAATGTTTGTACTAACCCCATACTTTTCTATACTCTATAAATATAGGTTAAAGGCAAATGAAGGTTCCTAGATGGCTAAGCTTCGGAGTTTGACTCTCAAGATTCGGTATGTCCTCATATAGACATAGTCTTTGTTTCTTTAGTTTCTTCTTTTAAAAATTTGTACAGACTTATTATATATTTCTTTCAATGTAAAGGGTCGTAACTCTATGATTTTTAAGATGTGTCTTTCAGTTGTCTTGTGACGACGAGACTCATTCTGTAGTATTTTATAAAAGAAACCTTTTTTATATTCTTGTAAAAAGTTTTTATTCCGCACTACTTTTCATATCATATGTAATGAATGATAGCTAGAGGCTTGTGCAAGACTTGTGTGAGGTCAAGTATGTTGTGTAACGACTCAAGAGTGGTACCTTCTTCTAGGGTGAACCTGCAAGTCGCAACAAACTTGGTATGAAAGTATAAGGTTTTGGGAAATAGTTTAGGGTCCAAAGTCTCAGAAGCCACGTCTAGTAGAGTCTTGTTCATCGGTGTGAGTCGCGACACATCTATGAGCGAGAGTCTATATGACGATAGAGTTTCATTACACTTGTATCGCACCATAGATCTTAACTCCATAAGATCTATCTCTTATTTTCCCTTGTCCGGTGGTCTTCTAGATATGATTGGTTGGAAGGGGTGATGTTGAAAGGTTTAAGGGAGGAAAGGTGAGTTTTGATGCTTATGTGATTTTGTGACTAGATGAGTAGATGTGAAGGTGAGTTTGGATGATTGTGATGTGATACCATATATGGCTTTGTGTGACTTATGATATTGGAAGTATTATGATTAAAGTTGTATTGTGGTGTTGTTCTAGCATGATGAGAGTTTCCTTGGTAGGAAAAAGTCTTTTTTTTTTGGGACAATGAGTTATCTTGTAAGTTATTTGCAGTGATAGTAGAAAGATTTGGTGTAGATGTGAGGAGTGTTGGAGGAATGTAACAAATGATAAGAGTGGTAAGTTTCCCTTTTGAATGAGTAATGTTTTATAATTTTCCTTATGTTGGGTTGAAGTTCTTGTGTAGGCTTATTCTTAATAATAAGAAGGGCAGATAGTATGTTTGCCTAGCAAGGTAGTTTTGAGGATTATACTAGCAAATGGTGGAATCCATATAGCGTGTTTCATCGATATCAAGGGAAATTAGGACTATCATTTTCCATTGATTGAGTTTGATTATATAACAACTATCACTCTAGTATTGGTATGTCTCTATTTGTGGCTTCATATGGTAGGAGGTGTAGATCTCCCATAAGTTGGTTTGAAGTGGGTGAAGTCGCCTTGATAGGACCCGAGTTAGTTCATGAGGTTATGGAAAAAGTCTAACTTATAAGAGATAGGTTGAGAACAACCGATATAGAAGAAAAGATCTTGAATTTGATGTTCATGATTGGGTTTACTCGAAAACTCACCCATGAAGGGTGTAATGAGGTTTTATAAGAAAGAGAATCTAAGTCCCCATTTTGTAGGCCCATATCAAATTTTGAGATGTGTTGGTAAGGTTGTTTATGAGCTTGGTTTGCCAATTGAGTTGGCATCGGTGCATCCTGTTTTCCTCGTCTCTGTGTTAAAGAAGTGTGTTGGAGATCCGACATCCACAATTCCATTAGAAGGTTTGGGAGTTGATGAAAGTTTTTCTTATGAGGAAGTCCGATATGAGATTTGGACTAGCACGTCAAGAAGTTGAGGAACAAAGAAGTTGCTTTCGTGAAAGTGTTATGGAGGAATCATTTAGTTGAGGGTGCTACTTGGGAAGCTGAAGCTGATATGAAGTCCCAATATCCTCATCTTTTTCCTTCTACTCCTCCCTTGTCTTTAGGTAAGGAGTTCCTCATGGTTTGCTTTTGTTGTGATATCATGTGTGTTTTAGATATTCCCATTATTTCCTTATGTTATGCATGTTCATATGAAACTTGTGTTTTCAAAGAAAATGAGTTTACATGATTTAGTTTCCTCTTATTGTAGTGCATTTGAGTATAAGTTGCCTATAGACTTCATGAAATGAATTGATGAACATGCTTTAGCTTGGAGTTGAGAATTCCTCTTTCGATATAGGCTATGAGTATAGATTGATAGGTCACGACTGTAGTAAACAAGGTAAAATTATTGTATAATATACTTTAAAAGTGTAACCTAGTGCTCATAGCATAGCTACGTTCTCTAAGACTCTACTCTTCTTGTATAAGCTGATGTGTCCTCTATATATCCAAAAATATAATATTTCATTTCTGAATGATGATAAGTTGACGAGTGAAACCTTTTCTAACATTTTTCAATTTGTGTACTACTCCCGTATCCTCTTGGAATTGGAGTTAAGCTTTCGTTGTAAATTATAACTCTAAGACTTGTAGGAGAACCGTGTAAATTGAACTCATTGACTTCATTTGAATGAAGATTGCAAGACATCAAAAATCCATTACTGCATTGAAAGAGTAGTAAACATTCTCTCCAAATTGCCAATGGAGATTGAATAGGAAGACCTTTAATTGTATATTTGTTAATCCAGGAATCACATCCACTGTAATCCTTCCTAAGCCATATGTATGTAAATTCATTTGTATCCTTAGCTCTTTCGATACGTGGATAACAAATTAATGTAAAAGTATCATTCAAGACAGCTAGGCCATAAGACGGACCATTCATAAAATAACAACTGTCGGGCATTTTTGCTGTGTGAAACGTCTCAGTACTCAAATCAAAAGAAAGAATTACCATTGGGTCTTGTATCGAGATTCCAATCCAATGACAAGAACCCTGGTAAAACATCTGAGAACCAGGCGACCAATATATAGTGGGGAAATTTTGAGGGGCGTGATCCAATTCTCTCCAAGAATCAATATACACATCATAAACCTCAATTTTTTTCTCAAAATCTTGAGGGTACCCGTGATCTTCCAGGTAAACATCCAGAATTCTAATAACTTTGTAATCATTTGCTATATTGTCAAAGCCAAACCCTACGCATTCAATAGCATAACTGAAAGGCGGTGGTATATTGAAAGGACTGGGAGGAAGCAGCCTATAATTTCTAGTGGATGGATTAAATAATACAGTTGTAAGGTTATCCATCAAAGCAATTATACCATGGCAAGGACCAATAAATTGATCAAAGTCATTACTATAATTAGAGGTCATACAAGGCACATCTAGATCTGGATTAATGGGGCTGAGATGATTCTCATCATCACCGGAAAGAAAAGACAAGATAGTTTTATGTAGGTCATCATCTTGTTTGATTGAGCGTTTAAAAAGAATTAAGCCATCTTTGAATGTTGTGGGACGGTTAAGATGAAGATTGACAAAAGTAGAGGATTGCACGAGAGTGTAACAAGATTTTGAAAGACATTTGAGTCTCATGAGAGATTTGACTGGAAGCATCAAAAGTATATTAATAACCACATCTTGGGGTAGTTTCATTATTACAACCATTTTTTACACAATGATGGTGAAAGAATTTTGGAGAATGACGTTTAGAATATTGCATAACCTTATCTAATGCCCATTCAAATCCATAACGAACTATGCATCTTACTTGCATTTTGTGGTTCTGAGGAGGGCTTCTAAATAGGGATGACAAGTCAGATGTAGTGGGGCTGATGGGAGGCAAATTCACATGATCAATGTAAGACCTCATAATCTAGTGGTCGAACTAGGCGAAACAGTTCACAACATATTATGGTTGTCACTTTGATTTTTCTAAAAATAAATTGTTTTGTTTTTTGAGTCGCCCCCTAATTTTAAGAAAATATTACGAAAACTTATTTTTTAAAATATGTAAATGTAAAATCTGTTTTAATTTGTGAAAGTATGTGATTCTGAGTAAGGGTTTTGTTACTCGAGGGGATAATTTAAAGCATCCCTCAGAGCCTATCCAAGCATAGTCCCTAAACTCAATTTAGGAAAAACAGTGAGGAAAGCTTATTTATTTATTTTTATTTTGAAATCAATGATAAGTAAATTAGTTTAAGAAAAAGAGTAAAATACAGCTTACGACATATATATGTCTATTATATAAAATTAATATTAGTATGTTTATCATATAGTAAAATATATAAATGCATTGAAAATGTACGATAATTTTTACAGGAAAAATTACTTGGATGAGTACATTTTAATAAATAATTATTGATTATAGCGATATTTTCTATTTATTATCGTTTTTAGTAATACTATATTAAATCTTTAATATGTATTAAAAGTGAATTATGTATGCAATATATATGTATTATAATTGTTTTTTGATATATTATGCTTGATTGGTAAGAAATTGACACATTGTATTATAACTATACTAAAATATGTGATAAATGTATTATACATCAATAAAATTTGTATCATATGTGAATAATAAATTGTTCTATGTAATATGTATTAAAATTTTATTATAAATGTATTAAAAGTGATCAAATGAGAAAAAGAATGGTATTGCTATTAATGGTAAAATATTTTTTTTTAGTGTTATCTATTTATGTAAGTTTTCCTTTTTTATATGTTGGAAAATATAGATATATCATAAAACTTATCCTAAAAATATATAATATTGAATTTATGAAAATATGTCATTTTGTAGTAGTCGGGTGTAATTATATAGTAATATGTGATGTCTAATTTGAATATAAATACATAGATGGAGTTCCCAAGAAAAATAATAATAAATGATACTAAATGTTAAAATATTATATAAATTTTGTGATCTAAAATCATTTATTATACAGTATAGTATATATATGTATGTTGTTTAAAGCATATGAACTTTATTGTTTTATTTACATGCATGGATAAGTTGATGATAGAATATATATTACAAAAATAAATATTATTCGCAAAAAGGATAGTGGATATGAAAAAAATAATATAAAGTATAACAAAGTAAAAGGTTACATGTAGAGAAAACTAAATATAAAGTATAGAATTTATACTTTATATGCATGACATATTTATGTATGTACCTTGTATTTCTAAAACATGTTGACATATTTAAAATATTGAAATAGCATGTTAAGAGATTAAAATATTTTTAGCAGTATTTGATTTTTAAAAATAAAGATAGTGATAATAGAACTTTCAAGAAGGTTATGAAGAAAATCAAAAGATATGAAAAGGATTCAGGTCAAAAAGTTAATGGAGATAAGAATTTCTTTCTTAAAGGCCCTAACTCTAGTCCCTACAGAATCAATAGGTTGAGACAACGTACATGACTTATGGACAAGTGTTTTCCTTTTACTTATTTAGGTTGTACACTATACTCTAGAAGAAAGAAAGTAAAGTATTTTGATATCATAATTTCAAAAGTGGTCAAAAGCTACGGTTGAATGGTTGGCAAGGAAAGATGTTCATTGTTGGGGGAAGAACAGCACTCATAAAGAGTGTGTCCTTCAGTCTCTTCCCACTTATATTATGTTTGTGCCTAACCCTTTAATAGGTACTCTAAACACCATTGAGAAACACATGACTGTTAGGATCGAATTCACGCGCACACACTAGATGAATGAAGAACATAAGAACTTTCAAGAGAAAGAGATGAGAAATCTAGAGAGAGAGAAAATCCAATATTTCGTAGTAAAACCCCGTGAGTAAATTTTCACGGCGGTGAGGTAATTTTATATTAATAAATCAGAGTATTTTTGGTTACAGAGAATAAAAAGAGAATAAATAGGAAAGCCTAAAATAGAGAATAAATAGGAAAACCTAAAATAGAGAATAAATAGGAAAACCTAAAATTAATCAGGCTCCACTACCTAACAATGGTCCCACTTGGAGACTGACTCAGTCATCCAAAAAATACATTCTCAAATAATATCTCTTCATCATCAACATCTTTACCGCACCGCAACATCTGTAGCAACAACTACAGAAGACCAACCCAGGTTTTACATAACCTCAGTTTCCCAACATCAACACATTTCGTCAACATGTCTCCGGGTTCTTTGCACCCTCTATCTTCTCCAAGCACATATCACCATCCTCCACTGCCCTGCGAGTGAAATGGGTATCGCCATCTGATGTGCTTTGTCTTCGAATGATAGACTGGATTTTTCACACAACTATGACACTTATGGCTATCTGGCTATCTGAGTAAAGAATCTTCTCGCTCTGCTTCTTGCCAAATTCCTTAAGATAATCTGCTAGCCATCTATCTCTTTCCCAGCTTCAGCTATTGCCACATACTCAGCTTCAGTAGATGAAAGAGAAACACACTTTTGAAGCCTGGACATCCAACTCACTACTGTTCCACCTATGGTGTAAATGTACCCGGATGTACTCTTGCTCGAGTCAACATCAGCACCAAGATCAGCATCCACAAAATCTGTAGAGTCACCTTGCCTTCGCCAAAACAAAGTGAAGTACTGGATGTGCCTCTCAGATATCTCAGAAGCCACTTCACAGCTTCCCAATGCTCTTTCCCAGGGTTCGCCATGTACCTGCTAACAACTCCCACTGCATGTGCTATATCAGGTCTAGTGCAGACCATAGCATACATCAAACTACCAACTGCTAAGCATATGGAACAAGTGCCATGTGATCACGCTCCTCGGCAGTCTTGGGTGACTGCTCCTTTGACAATTTAAAGTGATTTGCCAATGGAGTAGTCCTGGGTTTAGCATCATTAACCCTGAATATGCTCAACACCTTCTCAATGTACAACTCCTGAGATAGATTTAAAGTGCCAGCAGATCTATCCCGAGAAATCTTCATCCCCAAAATCTATTTTGCTGGACCCAAATCTTTCATCTCAAATGCTGCAGACAACCTTGTCTTCCGATTGTTAATCTCCCTCATACTAGATCCTGCAATCAACAATCATCCACATACAAGAGTAGAAAGACATATGAATCAGTGTATTTTTTGTAGAGTAACAACAAAGATCCTTTTAAGCTTTGCAGGAATCCACTCTTGGTTCATGTAGGAGTTCAAACACTTTGTTACCCACTGCCTTGGCGCTGCTTTAGTCCATACAAGCTCCTGGTAAGCTTGCACACCATGTGTTCCTTGCCTGGAACAACAAATCCTTCTGGTTGCTGCATATAGATCTCTTTGTCCAGATCTCCATGTAAAACCGCTGTTTTTACATCCATTTGCTCTAGATGCAAATTTTGCGATGCAACAATACTCAACAGAATTTGAATAGAGGTTAACTTCACAACAGGAGAGAATATTTCAGCATAATCAATATCTTTCCTTTGTGAATATCCTTTAACCACTAAACGAGCCTTGAACCTTCTTTTGCCATCTGGTTTAGTCTTGATTCTGAACACCCACTTGTTCAGCAAAGCTCTCTTCCCTGCAGGTAGCTCAGTCAACACCCACATGTCGTTCTTCTCAAGTGACCTCATCTCATCATCCATGGCTTGATCCCACTTGATCGAATCCTCCACCTGTAGGGCCTCATCAAAAGACTCTGGTTCCCCCTCATTAGTCAGCAATAGATAGTGTAATGAAGGTGAATACCTATCTGGTGCCCTGATGGATCTGGATGATCTTCTTAACACCTGATCCGGTGTAACTTGCTCCACTTCAGATTCTTCAGTAGGAGTTGGTTGAGTATCTGCTTCGACATCTCTGGGTTACTCTTCTCCAACTCAACCTCAACTCCTACTTGCTTTGTAATCTCTAGAACCTTCTGCTCTCTGTCCTTGTACATGACAGACTCGTTAAATGTCACATGACAATGTCTCAGGATCTTTTCTGTTCTTGTCATCCCAAAACCTGCAAACAAACAAATCAGAACCATATCCTATGAAGTAACACTTCACAGCCTTGGCGTCAAGCTTGTCTCTCTTTTCTGGATCAACATGAACATAAGCAGTGCAACCAAAAGTCCTCAAGTGTGAGTACTTGAGTTCTTTTCCTGTCCACACCTCCTTTGGAATCTTGAACCCTAAAGGAACTGATGGTCCCTGTTGATCAAGTATGCAGCTGTGCTTACAGCAATCCGCCAAAGTGTTTTGGGCAGCCCACAGTGTATCCTCATACTCCTTGCACGCTCATTCAATGTTCTGTTCATCCTCTCAGCAATTCATTCTGCTTGCCTTACCAGGAACTGTTGTCATCAATCTGATTCCCTCAGCTGCACAGAATGCCTTGAACTCTGATTTGTCATACTCTCATCCATTGGCAGACCTTAGGCATTTGACTTTTAAACCGGTCTGATTCTCAACTTCAGCTTTCCACTTCTTGAAAGTTGCAAACACATCTGACTTATGCTTCAAGAAGTAAACCCATACCTTCCTGCTGAAATCATCAATGAAGGTAACATAGAATCTGGATCCTCCAAGTGATGATACTGGAGATGGTCCCCAAACATCTGTATGGACCATTTCCAACCGCACTTTCTTTGGCTCTCTAGGAGTCTTTGTGAAGCTTACTTTTTTCTGTTTGCCCATAACACAGCTCTCGCAAAGACCCATATCAACAGACTTCAGACCCTCTAATGCTCCTTTTGCAACCAGCATATTCATTCCTTTAGTACTCATGTGTCCAAGTCTGTTGTGCCACAAACATGAACCGGAAGCACCTTCAGCAACAGCGACCCTTTCACACCCTGCAGTGGTGTACAAGGTTCCAGATTTGGTGCCACGAGCTACTACCATAGCACCTTTCACGATCTTCCACGAACATTTCCCAAACTCTGCTGCATATCCCGTTCTATCCAACTGACCAACAGAGATTAGATTTTTCTTGATCCCGGGAATATATATGACATCCTCCAATGTCCACTGGTTTCCCGAGGTAGTCTTTATGAAAACATCCCTGTTTGCTTCAATCTCTAAGGCTTTATTGTCAGCAAGATATACTTTTCCAAAATTTCCAGATTTAAAATTTTGGAACAAACTCCTTGCTTGAAGACAAATGGAAAGATGCACCAGAATCCAAAATCCATGATTCAACCGGGCTGTTCACACTAAGGATTATAGCATCCCCAATGTCCTCTTCTGAATTTACAGAATCATTGTCATCTCCAAATTTCTGATTCTGTTTCTTCTTTGGCTTTGTACAGTTCGTCCGAAAGTGTCTTTTTTCTCCACAATTCCAACAAGTCACGTTTGATATGTTCAGTGATTTTCCTCGATTCTTTGATTTTGATCGACCATGTTGATTTTGGCCTTTCGTCTTACTTCTCCCCCTTTGATCAACGTTGAAAGGATGACCGATGAATCTCCCACTTCTCGTTTCCGAATCTTTCGCTAAGAACAACATCACGGATTTCATCAAAATTCAGTTTCTCATATCCACGGGAACTGCTAATCGCAGCAACAACAGTATCCCAAGACTCGGGCAGAGATGACATCAAAATCAACGCCTTAATTTCATCTTCGAAATTAATATCCACAGAATTGAGTTGACTCACAATCATATTGAACTCGTTTATATGATCAGAAACAGATCCATTGTCAGACATCTGTAAATTGAACAATCTACGCATTATATATACCTTATTCATAGCCGATGGTTTTTCATACAGACCGGACGTAGTCTTCTCCTTCACGATGTTGAACGCCACGTTTCTTGACAAAGTCAACCGGATCAACCCTAGAGCTTGGCGATCCTTGAGTTTCCACTTCTCCTCCGTCAAGGATTCCGGCTTCACCCCGGTCAACGGTTCGTGAAGATCTTTCTGGTACAGATAATCTTCGATCTGCATCTTCCAGAAACTGAAGTCGGATCCATCAAACTTCTCGATTCTAAGCTTTGAACTATCCATCTTCAGTGATCGTGTTGAATCTACTTAGCTCTGATACCAGTTGTTAGGATCGAATTCACGCACACACACTAGATGAATGAAGAACACAATAACTTTCAAGAGAAAGAGATGAGAAATCTAGAGAGAGAGAGAGAGAGAAAACCCAATATTTCATGGTAAAACCCCGTGAGTAAACTTCCACGGCGGTGAGGTATATTTATATCAATAAATCAGAGTATTTTTTGTTACAGAGAATAAATAGGAAAGCCTAAAATAAAGAATAAATAGGAAAACCTAAAATAGAGAATAAATAGGAAAACCTAAAATTAATTAGGCTCCATTACCTAACAATGGCAAGGTTTTATTGTGGGTCTTCAAATGAAAGAAGGAAATATCAGTGGAGCTCTCGGACTAACTTATGTTGTCCTAGATAGGAAGGGGATATAGGTATTAAAAGTATAGAGATATCTCGAACATCCTCACTATCAAAAGGTGGTGGAGACTAAGGGAATGATTTTTTGAAGAATCAGTATCGTGCTTATAAACATATCGCTCAAAAGAAATGAAGCTCTGGTGACTCTCACAGATGGAAAAGCTTGTTTGGTCAAGAAATATAGCAAAAAATCACATCAAATGGAACATTAACAATGGTAATAGCAATGTTTGGTGGGATGGTTGGACAAATTTTGGCCCCTTATATTAACCCTTATTCCTTTTCTCTATAGTGATGATCTCCTTGCCATATTATGTGTTAAAGACTTTATGCTAGATGGAAGATGAGATCAAAGAACCTTGTCTTGTGTAATTCCTGCAAATATTGTTCAAAGCATTATGAACATGAACATTGGCCCTAATGATCAAGATGATGATCCCATTTGGACTTGTACTGAAGATGGTCACTAATCTAACAATTTTGGTAAGAAATATCAAGCAAAAAGATGAGTTTTTGCAATATTCGTGGCATAAATCTATTCCTTTTAATATCTCATTTCTTTCTTGGAGATTATGCAAAGGAAAATTGTCTTTTAATAAGGTGGCATTAGATTTGATAATCATTCAAATGTTGAATGTTATTGTTGCAATAACCTTGTAACAGATTTCATTTAACACACATTTACACGAGGGAAGACTGCAACTCATATATGGAATTATATTGGTGCCTCCTTATGTATTATTCATCAATCTGGTTCTATCATGAGAATTTTCAATAAATGAAGTGTTGGAACGAAAAATAACGTTCACGATCTGATTATTCAAATTGCTCCTATAATTATTAGATGGGAAATCTAGAAACAATGGGCAGCTTGTAAGTTTGGGGATCAAAACAAAATGTACCACAAGAAAATGGAGTATTAGGTACTCCGGAATATCACTACAGCACGCAAGATCATTTCCCCACTAATAATATAATGGGCAGCTGGCCTAGCATGTGTGAGAGTATCGAAAGACTGCAACCCGGGATGAATGTCATACAGTCGTCTGGCAAAAACCAAAAGCAAGGGCATTCAAAGTCAACGTTGATGGGAGTTTCATCATGGAGACAGGACAAGCGGGTATTGGGGGTATAGTTAGAGACAAAGATGGTGATTTTGTTATGGCCTTCTCTAAGGCAATATAGTTCACCAACAATAACCAAACAGAAGCTATTGCTGCTAGGTTTGGTGCTAATTGGTGTGTGAGAAAGGAATTAACTATTTCACCACCTAAATGGATTCTTCGGTAATTACTATCATGTCGAAAAACATGAGCACTACTAATCTAAAGCTAAAAAAGATCATATATGATACTCACAAAAGTGTTAGCAATGCCAATGTCAACTTCATTCATTGTTAAGGAGAAGCTAATACGGTTGCTGATTACTTTGCGAAGATGGCCTCTACTAGTGGAAATAAAACCTATTTCTCCTATTGCCAATATCTTCCTCAAGAGGTCAAAGGCATAATTCAACTCGATAAATGGAAAGTACCTTTCATGAGAAAAAAATATGAGAAGTGTAATTTTTTTCGTAAGCTAATAACAATTTTGATTTTACATAGAGAAGGAGATTGTATAGGCTATTCCTTCCCCTCTCTTTTTTGTGAAGTTGTAATTTATTGGTTAGGGGTATGGTCCATGTCACCCTCTAATATTTGTAACTTTTTGAATTAATCGACATGGTAGGGGTCAAGTCTAACCCCCACATCAAAGGAATCACAACCAGGTGATGGTTTTATAAAAAAAACATAAATTAAAAAAATGTTAGCCCATTTCCAAAATTATCTTTTTTCTTATCATTTTTTCTGAAAGTGTTCCCCAGGGTTCTTAATACAACTTCAATCTTGTTAACAAATGACATTAGGTCCCGTAAATAAGCTTCAAAAATAAAAGATAATTAATTAAATATATCAAAAACATAAGAGTTATATAGACATAAATTAAAGTTATCCAACATATCAAAATAATATAATCAATATCGTAAAAAAAAAAAGGGCAAGGCTAAAGAACGTTGGACTCCTATTTATGATACTTCGAGCATTGCAATGATCCTAATTGTTGTTGACCTAATATTTTAGTTCAATAACGAGTCTCAAAATAGAAAGTTCAGCCCTTCGGTTGTACATGAAACATATATATAGGAAAAGAGATAACGAACTAATGGAGCAACCAATAGTGATATGAGAAGATCAGATAAAAATATATGCCTTAATAGAAACAATGAGCATTAAGTGATCAAAAGCAAAGGTACTTGGCAAAAAATAAGTATCAATTCAAGTGTGAGATTTAATGATCTTAACACTTAATTATGAAGGCTAGGAGATTTTCCTCACACGAAAATGATTTACAGTTTTTCTATTTTTGTTAGTTGGTTGTAGCACTACCAGTACGCGGAAGTTTTGTATCAGTGACAACATAGATCAGGTTATGTACTATTTCAAAATTTATAACACAATTCGTTGTAAAAACTGCTAAATTGCAGATTGTCTTCTCAAGACTTCTCCAAGAAGTAACAATCGCAAAACAATGATTGTGTTTTACCTTATACATGAAACTAAAACTAAATGTTATTTCTACCCAATATATGCCTATGCTAAGGTACACCATGACACTGTAATCTCACCATTGCAGGTTAATGAATAACAATAACCTATACTCAACAGAAAAGGACCCAAGGACTAGCAGTACCATTTAAATAAATCTAGTATGCCTCATTCATTAACAACCTAGAAAGTATTAGAGCAAATCTTCAATTAAAAATCCATGGCAGCAGCTAATTATTTGAAAAAATAGTTGAACCATCTTTTACAATATTTTAACAATATTCTAGATATTATTTCCGTCATTCCTATTATGACAAATCTTATTTTCAAGAAAACTATAAACTTAGTCTCATGATTATTACATTGAAAAAATGAGCTAAAAGTGTATTACAGATTTTCAATTTTAAAAAAGGATATTATTTTTTTTTTTATTTTTAATATTAATAAAAAGAGTAAATTAATAATATCTTTCGTAATTGTCAAGATAACTATTAAATTTGTTTGGACAATTAATCAAGTTGTCGGACGATTAAAGAAATTATCCTACAACTATGATAATTATCGAACTAAAGTGTAAAAATAAAAAAATTGTGACGATTAAGAAACATCTTATAACCTAATTAATAATATTTTTCATTTCTATCCAATTTTTAAGACTCGAAAACTCTTACCTAATTGACTAACTAGTTTGTTCCTCTTAATAGACCTTCCCCGATCAAGATCGGAACATATTAATCTTAATTTCAAACTCTCGAAGAAATAAGAGATGAATAAGATGAACATATCATTCGTAATTTCAAACTCTCGAAGAAATAAGAAATGAATACGAGAAACAAGGGACACTCAACATTTCTTCACAGGACCAAATTAGATAACATCAAAAGGATTAAAAAAATAAGAAAAGGAATTTTAAATTGTGTTGAACAGCAAATTAGAGTTTTGTCCTCAATTAGAATTATCATAGAGATGTGATATTTCACCAGTAATTTTGTAAATAAAATTTTATCAATCTAAATTTGAATCATAGTCAAAGAGACACCAAACTTATTGCATTTTATCCTAAAAATCCAGTAAATTATAATTTTATAAAAATCTTTTAAAGATTGTAGAAAAAAAATATTTATTTTAAAAGATTATTTTACTAAATATATTTACAAATCCAAATAATCAAAATTATTTTAAAATTATTACTTGGAGAAATGATAATTAATTAAGGCAAATTTTTGTCCATCTTACACCTCTTCCTCCATGTGTCTTCTTGCATGCAAGACTTTGGACTAGTTGCATGCATGATAGCATTTATTTCTTAACTCTATAATTACTACTCATATACAAAAAGTGAATAACATACTGTCTCATTCTTTTAGTTTTCATCTTTCACTTCTTATGATTATTTAGTTAATAATATTGACTTTATTATTTTATATTCCTTAATAATTTACTGATGATAATTAATTTGTAATTCTTGTTACCTCTATTTATTTAAGATAGCGAACATTCGTTTGATAAAGGATGAATTGTCTGTTAATTCCTTTGATATGAAGGACGAATTATTGATTTCTTCAATGAAGGAAAAATTGTTGATTCCTTTGATGAAGGATAAATTATTAATTCCTTCAATAAAGGACGAATTGTTGTTCCATTCGATGAAAGATAAATTATTAATCTCTTTGACGAAGGATGAATTATTGATCCCTTCGATAAAGGATGAATTGTTGATTCCTTGATAAAGAATGAGTTGTTGATCCCTTTGATAAGAATGAATTGTTGATCCCTTTGATAAGGATGAATTGTCTCATGTGTGTATACACTGGAATTGTGAAACCTCAATCGATATTGCAAAGAATGAATTTTACAGTTGTAAGATCTCACACATGAATTGAGGTATGATGTCGTTACACAACTACTGAAAGATGAAATAGTCGTTATTATGTGAAGGCAGAATTGAATTCGGTCGATTCACTGACAAAATTCGTAAGAAGAAAATTAATTCTTCAGGCCTCAATAAAAAAGGGTTTAGGATCAATTGTTAGCCAATAGAGATGGGAAATCAATATTTGTGATTGTAGATCCCATAATGTAGGTTCATATGGGTAATAACAAGTCGATATTAACTCTTTGCACTAACTGAGAGTGTTTGAAACTGCTACTAAAAATGAGGGATGAGTTATTAACCTTAATGAATTCATAGTCCTTCATTAAGTAAGGTATATTTAAATTAGTGTACACTTGATGAATTCACCTATAAGAGAATAGGAGTGTGGCCGCTCAAATGAGACTTTTGGTCTAGTCTCTAGATCTCTCATGGATACCAGGCACGCGCATAGCCTATAGGCGCAAAATCGTGTTAAAAGTAATTTGATTAAAAATGTGATTGGTAAAGTCATTGATTTACAACTAGAGTTATTATAGAAATATTATATTTCACCAGTAATTCTATAAATTAAATTTTATCAATTCAAGTTTGAATCACAATCCGAAAAACATCAAATCTATGCATTTTGTCCTAACAATCCAGCAAGTTATAATTTTATAAAAATCTTTTGAATAAGTGAGGGATTGTAGGGAAAAAAGTTTTATTTCAAAATTTATTTTATTAAATATATTTAAAAATCCAAATAATTAAATTATTTTGGGATTGTTACTTGGAAAGATGGTAATTAATTAAGACAAATATTTGTCCATCAAACACCTCTTCCTCCATGTGTTCTTGCATGCAAGACTTTGGACAAGTGGCATGGCTACTTATCATGATACCATTTCTTTCTTAACTCAATAATACTACTCAATTTATTCTTTCAAATACACAAAAGTGAAAAACATTTTGTCTCATTTTTTAGTTTTCATCTTTCATTTCTTATGGTTATTAATAATGATGTTGGCTTTGTTATTTTATATTTTTCTAATAACTTACTGATGATGATTAATATATGATTCTTGTTACATATATTAATTTAAAATAGGAAAGTGTTTGTTTAATCTTGGAGAAAATATTTTATACCGTTGAAATGGTTTCTTAGGACACTGTTCAGCACGACTCAAGTATTTATCTATTTTCTATAATATTATTTATATATATTTATAGTACTTTTTATCTTATTTTCAATACTACTTTTTGATAAATAATAAAGTTATTTATTTATTATTATATTATTATTATTATATTATTATTATTATTATTATGTGAAATTTATAATATATCCCCAACTATCTAAGAAACTAGTGTGTACAATATCATTTGAGTTATAAAGGGAGAGTCTCCTTATTTATGTTTTCTTAGAAAAATGTATTAGGAGAGAACATGTGTTTCGAAACTTTTGATAACATGCGTTTTGAAACTCTTGATGATACTCATGGTATTGAGAATACTAGTGTTGTTGCTACACTGACTGGTACTGTTCAAGTCATTCTTTCAGAGGATTACTCTAAAGAAAATTACTGGTATGTAAATAGACATGGTTAAAAATCCAATGCTAATAAAATAACCTTCATGAAAAATGCACCTCAATACAAAAGAATGTTGAAAAGAAATGACAATCCCGCTAAGCAAAATAATTTTGATTGAAACGGATGATCTGATTGTTGCGGTCATTTTAGAAATAAATGTTGTGGCTAATGTAAGAAACTAGTTGATAGACCCTGGTGCTACTAGGCACATTTGTATAAGCAAAAATGATTTTGTGTCATACACCCATGTTGAGAAAAGAGAATATATTACTTATTTTGGTGACTCAAGGAAAACTAAAGTTTTTGGAAAAGGAAAAGTTCTTCTCGTGCTCACATCTGATAGAACTTTGGCATTGAATGATGTATTGTATGTTCCTAAAATTCAAATTAATTTTATTTCTGTGGCATTATTAGAAAAATGTGGAATGAAGGTTTTTTTTAAAATAATGAAGACATTGATTAAAAATGATATTTTTGTGGCAATGAATTTTGTAACTATGATTTATTTACACCTAATATTTGTGATAGTTTCAGTGCTTGCATGATTGAGCATATTTCATTATGGCATACCATATTAGAATACGTTAATGTGTCATATTAAAATATGTGATCTCGAGATTTAACATGATTTAAATTTAAATAATTTTAATCATTATATTAAAGTTGTATTAGTTTTTGCATCTTGCTTTATAACAAACTACATTATAACATGTTAATGTCTCATATATTTAGAACCTGCAGTCTCTTGGTTTAATACCTAATTTAGAGATTAATTTTGATAAACGTGAAATATGTATTGAAGCTAAAATTATTAAAAAGTCGTGTTTTTCAGTAAGTAGAGAAAATGAATTATTGTCTTTTATCCACACTGATTTGGATTATCTAAAATAGATTATGACTAGAGGTGGTAAAAGATATTATGTGACCTTTCTTGATGATTTTTCAAGATTTACTAAATTGCATTTGCTCAGAAATAAAGATGATAAATTGAGTCTGAAGTTGAAAATAAACTTGGTAGGAAATCAAAAAAATTCGATCTGACAGAGTTGGAGAATATGTATCTCTAAATTTTTTATGTGAAAAAAGGCATTATTCATGTAATTACACCGCCTTATTCAACTGAGTCTGATGGAGTAGATGAAAGAAAAAATAGAACTTTTAAAAGAAATGATGAATTCTATGTTAATTGTTCTAATGATCTGATAATTTTTGAGGTGGGGCTATATTATCTGCATGTCACTTACAAAATAGAATTCCGCATAAAAGAGCTTGTAAAACTCCTTAGAAATTGTGGAAAGGTTATAGACCTAATTTGAAACATTTAAAAGCGTAGGGATGTCTTGCTAAAGTTTTTTGCCTGAATCTCGAAAGTAAACAAAAAATGATTCTAAAGCATGCAATCAAGTAGGTCTTAAAACTGTTGACTAATTGCTTGCTTATTGGATATGTTGAACATAATGTTGCATGTAGATTTCTTATTTTGAAAATAGATGTGGTTGATTGCAATACTATTATTGAGACAAAGAATGTTGAATTCTTTTTTTTTCACTTTGTGATCAAACTTCTCATGCACCTGTTAAAAGAATTAATGAAAATATCTCTTATATTGAGGAACTGCAAAGGAGTAGAAGGCCAAGAAAAGAGTATTTTTCTTATGAAAATAATTTTCAAACTTTTCTTATTGATAATAAACCATTAAATTATTCTGAAGCTATATCTTCTTCAGATGCTAACTTTTGAAAAGAGACAATAAAAATTGAAATTGACTCTATTATGGAAAATAAAACATGAATTTTGAATGACTTACCTCCTGGTGCAAAATCTATTTGTTGTAAGTGGATTTTCAAAAAGAAATTAATCCTGATGGATCGATAGACAAAAGATAAAGCTAGATTAGTTTCAAAAGGATTTTCTCAAAATCGAAATATTAATTATCTTGATACATTTGCACCAGTAATCTGAAATTTCTTATATTCAAATGTTAATTGTCTTAGCATCAATTCAAAAGTTTTTATTCATCAAATGGATGTAAAAACAGCTTTATAAAAGTGTAATTTTGAAGAAGTAATTTATATGGTTCAACATGAAGGATGTATTATTCCTAAACAAGAAAATAAAGTCTGTAAATTAATCAAATCTCTTTATGGCCTAAAACAAGCTCCTAAAGAGTGGCATGAAAAAATAGATCAAGCCTCATTGAAAGATAAATTTACCTATGTTGAAGTGGATGAATTTGTAAACTAAAATGGTAGACAATAATTATGTGATAATATGCTTATATGTTGCTGACATACTTATATTTGGTACAAGTCTAAATATTGTGAATGGTACCAAATTATTTTTGTCTACTAACTTTGATGAAAAATCTGGCTAAAGTAAATATGATTTTGGAAGTTAAGGTAATAAGGAATGAAGATGATATAATGTTGTCACAAGAACATTTTGTGGAAAGTTTTTTTTTAATGGTTTGAGGTGACACATGTAGCAATTCCTTATGATGCTAACTTTAAATTTATGTTGACCCAAATGCTCAGTCTAAATATGCTCAAATTATTGAAAGTCTATTGCCTTTGATAAATTTTACTAGGCTTGATATTGCCTATATTGTTTGCATATTGAGTAAATATACTCATAATCCCAATATGAGCATTGATTTGTGTTGAATAGACTGAAGAAATATTTGAGATGAACCATGCATTATGAAGGGTATTGTCATACAGTATGGATCTCCGATTAAGATGAGATGAAATCCACTAGTGGATATGTATTCACCTTATGTGGTGGTGCAATATACTGAAAATCAGCTAAACATACAATCATTGCTAGATCAACCGTGGAGAGAGAGTTTGTAGCTTTGGAGCTAGATGGTCTGAGGCTAAATGGCTAAGAAAATTTTTAGCGGATATTCCTTTAATAAAGGATGAATTGTCAGCTAATCTCTTTGATTGAAGGATGAATTATTGATCCCTTCGATGAAGGACGAATTATTGATCCCTTCGATGAAGGACGAATTATTGATCCCTTCGATGAAGAACGAATTATTGATCCCTTCGATGAATAACGAATTATTGATCCCTTCGATGAAGGAAAATTTTTTGATCCCATCGATGAAGGACAAATTATTGATCCCTTCAATGAAGGAGAAATTGTTGATCCATTCCTGAAGGATAAATTGTTGATCTCTTCGATGAAGGATAAATTCTTGATCCCTTCGGTGAAGGATGAATTGTTGATCCTTTGATGATGAGTTGTTGATACCTTTGATAAGGATGAAGTGTTGATCCCTTTGATAAAGATGAATTGTCTCATGTGTTTACACTGGAATTGTGTTACATCCCGAAATCACACCCTAGAAGATAGGGCCAATCTCAGATTACAACCGGCGTACTTGACCTCTCGGAGGTTTTGTACAATTCCTTTCCGTATCGTTTATCGCATATGCATAATGAAAAATAGTGCAAAATTAAAACTTTTCACAAATAATTAAAATATGTTTAATAACATCTTTCATTAGAAATCATAGGATGTCACGACCCAAATCGGGGACGCGACTGGCACCCACATTTACCCTCCTATGTGAGCGAACCAACCAATTTAAACCTTAACATTTTAATACAATATCAACAAAAGAAATGCGGAAGACTTAACTCATTAATAAAAACAAATCAAAAACTATTATTATTATCCCCAAAATCTGGAAGTCATCATCACAAGAACATCTATCTCAAATTTCTAAACTAAAACTGTCTAAGAACAAAATACTAAAAGCTAGTCCATGCCGGAAGTTCAAGGCATCAAGACTTGAAGAAGGAGACCCAGTCCAAGCTAGACGCATTAGCTCACCCTGAATTTCCGATGGAGTGAAGACGGGCTTGATCTACTTCTGAGTCGAAGTTGACGGAACGTTTGCTGCATAACACAAATAACAAGAGGAAAACATAAAAGTAGGGGGTCAGTACAACCACACGTACTGAGTAGATATCATCGGTTAACTCAAAATAGGCGATAATACATATCAAGTAATATTATAAATCAACTATAAACTCAACATGTAGCAACAAGTAGTATAATCGTCAATAAATACCATCAAGTTCATCCATGAGGACTCAAGCCTCAATACCATACTCATTTGGGGATTAAGTTCATTATGTTGAGTATATTGACATCTTTCGAGATTCATTATCTTTCTTCCTCTTGTGTCGGTACGTGACACTCCGATCCCCTACTACTATGTGTCGGTACGTGACACTCCGATCCTCTATATGTGTCGGAACGTGACACTCCGATCCCCTATATGTGTCGGAACGTGACACTCCGATCCCCTATATGTGTCGGAACGTGACACTCCGATCCCCTATATGTGTCGGAACGTGACACTCCGATCCCCTATATGTGTCGGTACGTGACACTCCGATCCCCTACATCTACGTGTCGGTTCGTGACACCCGTCCCACTAATACTATGTGTCGGAACGTGACACTCCGATCCACTAATTCTATGTGTCAGAACGTGACACTCCGATCCACTAATCTCATTATATCCGTTCATCAAGCCTTCTCTAAACCAAGGCATCATCAATCCCAATCACTTTAATTCATCAAGCCTTCTTTTATACCAAGGCATTATCATTAATATCATAGATTAAAGTTTCTTTCAAGATTTGGGATTCAATGGTTTTCATCATCATGCTTGTTTTTCAACATCACATAATCATATTCATACAAGCATACAATAAGCATATAGACAGGTTTACAATATCATCAACACATATTATTCACTATCAAGAGTTCACTACGAATATCGTAATATAAACCATAACCTACCTCCACCGAAGAATTGAAATCGACAAGAAATCTCCCAAGCTTTATTATTTTCCTCAGCCTCTCGATCGATCTCTCTATCCCTCTTTCTGTTCTTTCTCTTTTGTTTTCTTATGTTCAAACCCCCTCTTTTTTACCCTAATTAATCATATAATTAAGTGTGAAAAAGGACAATAAACCCCTCTAATTAACTTAAGGTTACCCCTTTTAACCCCTAAGTAATTAGACTTATTAATGTTACCCCTCAATCTTTATAATTAAGGAAAGAATAGTCAAAAACGACCCTTAAAACGTGTGGAGAATTCCTAAACTGCCTGGGATTGCGTGACCTGTGACGGGCCGTCGTGCCTGCGACGGTCCGTCACGGTGGTCGTCGCACCTCCCCAGGTTCCAGGTGGCTGTGACGGCCCGTCACACCTGTGACGGTCTGTCCTGCACCTCCATCCTGACGGTCAGAAACTCGTTTCTCGTACCAAATTCTCAAAAGTTGAAGTGTTTTGCAACGGGACTCACGACGGTTCGTCGTGGATGTGACGGCACGTCCTGCAGGTCCGTCACAATTTACAGAGAGTCGATTTTCAGTACCCAATTTCAAAATTCTAAGTGCCATGGGACGACACTCCCTCGATGGGCGCGTCGTGACCACGACGGTCCGTCGGGACACACGTCGTCTCTGGCAGTTTTTCCAGAAATGCACTCTGTTGCTCAAAACGACTAAACAGGTCGTTACAATAGATACCAATTTACCCATCGTTCGTCCCCGAACGATCAAAAGAAGGAAAACAATGGCGAAAAGGAGTACCTGAATCTGTAAACAGATGTGGGTATTTTCTTGCATATCTGCCTCCTTCTCCCAAGTAGCCTCTTCAACCGGTCGATTCTTCCATTGCACTTTGATGGATGCAATCTCTCTCGACCTCAACTTGCGAACTTCTCTCTCTATCTAATATAGCAACCGGTTCCTCTTCATAAGTCAAGTTCTCATCCAACAAAACTGAATCCCACGGATAATGTAGTTTCCATCTCCGTGGTATCTCTTCAACATGGATACATGAAACACCGGATGCACTCCGGACAGCCCTGGGGGTAAGGCTAATTCATAAGCCACCTCCCCTATTCGCTTTAGTACCTCAAATGGTCCAATGTACCTTGGACTTAACTTACCTCTTTTTCCAACCCGCATCACCCCTTTCATGGGCGAAACCTTCAACAAGACTTGTTCACCTTCCATGAACTCCAAGTCTCTAACCTTTCGGTCTGCATACTCCTTTTGTCTACTTTGAGCCGCTAAAAGCTTTTCTTGAATAGCTTTCACCTTCTCCATAGAATCTCTCAATCAACAGATCAGTCCCCCAAGGTCTAACTTCAAAGGCGTCAAACCAACCAATGGGAGATCTACACCTCCTCCCATACAATGCTTCAAATGGAGCCATGTCAATACTGGAGTGATAGCTATTATTGTATGAAAACTCCGCCAAAGGTAAAAAGCTATCCCAATGGCCGCCAAACTCATCACACAACGCACGAAGCATATCCTCCAACACTTGAATGGTTCGCTCAGACTGACCATCAGTCTGAGGGTGAACGCAGTACTAAGGTCCAACCTAGTACCTAATTCAGCATGTAATGTCCTCCAAAACTTAGAAGTAAACTGCGTACCTCTATCTGATATGAGGAGAGTAACTCCATGCAACCGAACGATCTCTGAGATGTAGATCTTGGCTAACTTCTCTACATTGTAGGTCACCTTGACCGGAATGAAATGAGCGGACTTAGTTAGCCTATCAACAACCACCCAAATAGAGTCATACTTACTCAATGTCTTGGGAAGACCAACCACGAAGTCCATCGCGATTCTCTCCCACTTCCATTCAGGAATGGGCATTCTCTGAAGTGTTCCTCCGGGCCTCTGGTGTTCATACTTTACTTGTTGACAATTTGGACATTTGGCCACAAACTCAACAATATCTCGCTTCATTCTGCTCCACCAGAAGTGTTGCTTTAGGTCGCGATACATCTTGGTTGCACCAGGATGTATAGAATATCCGGAACTATGAGCTTCTGTAAGAATAGTGGTGATCAAATCATCGATGCGGGGTACACATACTCTTCCCTTGATCCTCAAAACATTCCCCATCGATTATTGCTTCCTTAGCCTCTCCTTGCAACACTTTATCTCGAATTCGCCTTAGTTTCTCATCATCAAACTGTTTCCCCTTAATCTGATCGAGAAAAGAGGATTTTGCCTCTACACAAGCTAACAGTCCTCCCTTCTCGTTTATTTCTAACCTCATAAGGTCATTAGCCAAAATCTGCACTTCTCTAGCCAATGGGCGTCTAGAAGCTTGCAAATGAGCTAGACTTCCCATGCTTCCGGCCTTTCTACTCAAGGCATCTGCCACAACATTCGCCTATTCGCCTTCCCCGGATGATACAAGATAGTGATGTCGTAGTCCTTTAGTAGTTCCATCCATCTCCTCTGTCTCAAATTCAAGTCTTTCTGAGTGAAGACATACTGTAGGCTACGATGGTCCGTATAGACCTCACACTTAACCCCATACAAATAGTGTCTCCATTGCTTTAGTGCAAATACTACCGCGGCCAACTCCAAATCATGGTCGGATAGTTACGTTCATGCACCTTTAATTGCCTCGAAGCATAAGCAATCACATTCTTCTCTTGCATTAACACTGCACCCAAACCCGAATAGGATGCATCACAATAAACAATGAAGTTCTTTACCCTCTACTGGCAGGGTAAGGATAGGTGCGGTAGTCAACAAAGTCTTGAGTTTCTGAAAACTTTCCTCTCACACTCATCTGACCAAACAAATGGAACATTCTGCTTAGTCAAGTTCGTCAATTGGGAAGCAATAGAAGAGAATCCCTTGACGAATCGGCGGTAGTAGCTAGCTAACCCCCACAAAACTCCTTATTTCTGACACGTTTGTAGGTCTTACCCAATTCTTCACTGTCTCAATCTTAGATGGATCCACCATCACTCCATCCTTAGAAACCACGTGCCCCAAGAAGGACACTGAATCTAGCCAAAACTCACACTTGGAGAATTTCGCATAAAGCTTTTTCTTCCTTAACAACTCTAACACCATTCTCAAATGCTCCTCATGTTCCTTCTTACTTTTGGAGTATATCAGTATATCATCAATGAACACAATCACAAAGAGGTCCAAGTATGGCTTGAAAATCCCGTTCATCAAGCTCATGAAGGCGGCGGGGGCATTCGTAAGACCAAATGACATTACCACAAATTCATAATGCCCATATCTAGTTCGAAAAGCAGTCTTTGGAACATCCGTTGCTCGTATTTTCAATTGGTGATAACCGGACCTCAAGTCAATCTTTGAGAAGACACAAGCACCTTGTAACTGATCGAACAAGTCATCAATGCGAGGAATGGGGTACTTGTTCTTAATAGTTACTTTGTTCAACTGTCGGTAATCTATGCACATTCGGAAACTCCCATCCTTCTTCTTCACAAATAGCACCGGAGCACCCCAAGGAGATGCACTTGGTCTAATGAAGCCTTTGCTCAACAACTCTTGAAGTTGTGCCTTTAACTCTCTTAATTCGGCGGGAGCCATTCTATACGGGGGTATAGAAATGGGGCGAGTACCGGGTTCCAAATCAATGCAGAAGTCTATATCCCTATCTGGTGGCATACCGGGAAGATCTGCAGGGAACACATCCAAAAACTCACAGACTACCGAAACTGACTCAATCGATGGTACTTGAGTAGTGTCATCCTTAAGATGTGCCAAGAAAGCTAGACAACCCTTACTAACCATCTTCTGAGCACGAATAAAGGAGATTATACGCACCGGATTGGAAGTGTAGTCACCCTCCCACACTAACAGATCTGCCCCAGGCTTGGCTAGCGTCACCGTTTTAGCATTACAATCCAAAATCGCAAAATTCGGAGAAAGCCAAGTCATACCCAGAATTACGTCAAAGTCACCCATTTCTAAAATAACCAAGTCTACATAAGTGTTGCTCCCCACAAAATTCACCAAACAAGACCTATACACTTTTTCGACTATCACAGACTCACCCACCGGAGTAGAAACACGAATAGGCATGTCAAGTAATTCACAATGTAAATTTAGACCATTAGCAAATGAGGAAGATACATATGAAAACGTGGAGCCAGGGTCAAATAATACAGATGCCATGCAATCACAAACCAAGAGATTACCTGTGATAACAGCATCAGACGCCTCCGCTTCAGACCTCCCAGGGAAAGCATAACAATGGGCCCTATCATTCGTCTGTCCGTTGCCCCTACCATGTTGTGTAGTAGTGGCTCCGTTTTGCCCTTCACCTCTGCCGTTTTGGTGACCGCCATTACCTCGACCACCACGTCCTCCAGAAAAACGGCCTCTACCATGACCACCCCTACCTCTAGCTAGTGGGGCTCTGTAACTCTGTTTTGGACAATTCCTCCTAATATGTCCAATCTCCCACATCCATAGCACTCTCTGGAATCGGGCATAGGTCTCTCGGAGTAGTGTTGACCGTTCTGAGGTGGACCCCCAACTACAGTCTGTAGTGAAGACTGTATTGGTCGATTTGAGTGACCTCCGGAGTTCTGTCCTCTAGAATAAGAACCATTATACTCACCTCCCCTTCGAAACCTCTTTGATGTCGATGTCGTGGTGAAGTCATCTGGTTTCACTCCTTCCACCTCAATCACAAAGTCTACCACCTCTTGGAAGGATGTTGCCGTTGCCGCTATCTGTAAGGCTGAAATCCGCAATTCTGACCTCAACCCCTTCACAAAACGGCGGATCCGTTCTTGTGGACTGAAACAAAGTTGGGTGGCATACCTGGATAGTGCGCGAAATTTAGCCTCATACGCGTTTACTGTCATCCTTCCTGTTCAAGACTCAAGAACTCATCCCTCTTCCTATCCCTCTCAAAGTGCGGGGGATATACTTTTCCATAAATAGGGTAGAGAATGATTCCCAAGTCATAGGTGGT
This sequence comes from Solanum corneliomulleri, assembly GCA_027704805.1. NCBI lineage: Eukaryota > Viridiplantae > Streptophyta > Magnoliopsida > Solanales > Solanaceae > Solanum > Solanum corneliomulleri. The sequence goes on from JAKWIY010002805.1 coordinate 67,935, forward strand.
GCCTCTGTTGGTTGACACTCAACATGTGAACGCCACCACATTTTGGCGTTACCTTGGAACTGATAGCTCACGAACTCGACACCAAACCTCTCTACTATCCCCATCTTGTGTAGTAGCTCATGACAATCAACCAGAAAATCATAAGCATCCTCAGATTCTGCACCCTTGAAGACTGGAGGTTTCAATTTCAAGAACTTACTAAAAAGTTCGTGTTGATCGTTTGTCATAATAGGCCCAGTAGTCAGACGTGGAAATGTGCCTATTCCCAATGTTGCATCCATGCGGGGAGCCATAGTAGCCGCATGTCGTATCTCTGAAACCGGAGGTGTTGGTGCAGAAACCACTGGAGGTGCTTGACCCTGATCAGACAACCCACTAAGATAAGCAAGTACTTGGTTGATCATCTCTGGGGTAGGTTGGGGTGGCATTTCCTCATTCTGCCCTTGTTCGGTTTCCCTTCCTCACCCTCTCTTACTGCATCCTCAGTCGGTGGAGGAGTCACTGCCCTAGCATCAGATGGGCTAGGGCTCGTCCTCTCCCTCTAGAGGACGTCCTCCCACGACCTCTTCCACGGCCTCTTGCCGCTGTTCCTCCTCGAGCCACAGCCCCAGTGGCTGGCTCAGTAGTTTCATGTCTTCCGTTGTTGCTGCTGGTGCGGTCGTTGCTCTAGTTCTAACCATCTGCGAAATAGAATGAAGATGGTCAGATACCAATTTGTATCACCTAGATACCATTGGACTCAAGTAGTAGCACGAAGAAAGAATGAAAGAATGGAATTTTCCTAAAGTCTTATAGCCTCTCAAGGAAATAAAGGCGTCCCCCTACCGTTCCTTAAGACTCTACTAGACCTGTTCTTGTGTGATGAGACCAATGAACCTAATGCTCTGATACCAAGTTTGTCACGACCCAAATCGAGGACGCGACTGGCACCCACATTTACCCTCCTATGTGAGCGAACCAACCAATTTAACCCTTAACATTTTAATACAATATCAACAAAAGAATGCGGAAGACTTAACTCATTAATAAAAACAAATCAAAAACTATTATTATTATCCCCAAAATCTGGAAGTCATCATCACAAGAACATCTATCTCAATTTCTAATAAAACTGTCTAAGAACAAAATACTAAAAGCTAGTCCATGCCGGAAGTTCAAGGCATCAAGACTTGAAGAAGGAGACCCAGTCCAAGCTAGACGCATTAGCTCACCCTGAATTTCCGATGGAGTGAAGACGGGCTTGATCTACTGCTGAGTCGAAGTTGACGGAACGTTTGCTGCATAACACAAATAACAAGAGGAAAACATAAAAGTAGGGGGTCAGTACAACCACACGTACTGAGTAGATATCATCGGTTAACTCAAAATAGGCGATAATACATATCAAGTAATATTATAAATCAACTATAAACTCAACATGTAGCAACAAGTAGTATAATCGTCAATAAATACCATCAAGTTCATCATGAGGACTCAAGCCTCAATACCATACTCATTTGGGGATTAAGTTCATTATGTTGAGTATATTGACATCTTTCGAGATTCATTATCTTTCTTCCTCTTGTGTCGGTACGTGACACTCCGATCCCCTACTACTATGTGTCGGTACGTGACACTCCGATCCCCTATATGTGTCGGAACGTGACACTCCGATCCCCTATATGTGTCGGAACGTGACACTCCGATCCCCTATATGTGTCGGAACGTGACACTCCGATCCCCTATATGTGTCGGAACGTGACACTCCGATCCCCTATGTGTCGGTACGTGACACTCCGATCCCTACATCTACGTTCAGTTCGTGACACCCGTCCCACTAATACTATGTGTCGGAACGTGACACTCCGATCCACTAATTCTATGTGTCGAAACGTGACACTCCGATCCACTAATCTCATTATATCCGTTCATCAAGCCTTCTCTAAACCAAGGCATCATCAATCCCAATCACTTTAATTCATCAAGCCTTCTTTTATACAAGGCATTATCATTAATATCATAGATTAAAGTTTCTTCCAAGATTTGGGATTCAATGGTTTTCATCATGCTTGTTTTATCAACATCACATAATCATATTCATACAAGCATACAATAAGCATATAGACAGGTTTATAATATCATCAACACATATTATTCACTATCAAGAGTTCACTACGAATATCGTAATATAAACCATAACCTACCTCCACCGAAGAATTGAAATCGACAAGAAATCTCCCAGCTTTGTTATTTTCCTCAGCCTCTCGATCGATCTCTCTATCCCTCTTTCTGTTCTTTCTCTTTTGTTTTCTATGTTCAAACCCTCTTTCTTTTACCCTAATTAATCATATAATTAAGTGTGAAAAAGGACAATAAACCCCTCTAATTAACTTAAGGTTACCCCTTTTAACCCCTAAGTAATTAGACTTATTAATGTTACCCCTCAATCTTTATAATTAAGGAAAGAATAGTCAAAAACGACCCTTAAAACGTGTGGAGAATTCCTAAGCTGCCTGGGATTGCGTGACCTGTGACGGGCCGTCGTGCCTGCGATGGTCCGTCACGGTGGTCGTCGCACCTCCCCAGGTTCCAGTGGCTGTGACGGCCCGTCACACCCCTGTGACGGTCCGTCCTGCACCTCCGTCCTGACGGTCAGAAACTCGTTTCTCGTACCAATTCTCAAAAGTTGAAGTGTTTTGCAACGGGACTCACGACGGTTCGTCGTGGATGTGACGGCACGTCCTGCAGGTCCGTCACAATTTACAGAGAGTCGATTTTCAGTACCCAATTTCAAAATTCTAAGTGCCATGGGACGACACTCCCTCGACGGGCCGTCGTGACCACGACGGTCCATCGGGACACACGTCGTCTCTGGCAGTTTTTCCAGAAATGCACTCTGTTGCTCAAAACGACTAAACATGTCGTTACATAGGAAATACTAAGTCTCAATTTTATCAAAACTTCGACATAAAAATACATGGAATACGGCCTATACTTCAAAATATAGAAATACTTAGTCTATTACAATACTTCGATAAAGGAAATTAAAGACATGTTATGCCCTCGAGTCAATGAAGACATACTTTAAATTCACTGAAATGATGCTACAATTCAAGTCTTGCTTCCCAAGTTCTCCTCACCTACCAACCACTATAGAGATAGATAAATCCATGGATTAGTACAAACACATGTACAAAGTATGACATAATGCATGAAATCATGAAAACTGACATCCTTTAGAAATATGCATTTTTTTTTATTAAAACATCATATCATAATCATAAGAATAACATTAACACCTTAGAAATACACAAAATAACTAAACATCAACTCCAAGCTAAACATACTAAATGTATCATAAGGAAAGTAGGAACAAGACCGAAGAAATCAATATGCATGAAATTTCAATATTTTTCATATTCAAGGAGGAACTATTTTCTCCAAGATAAAAGCATGCTCAAACAATCACATGGAACCTATATGTAATTCACACTCAACAACATAATTAAAGCATGTTCAACAATTCATCAGTCTACAGGCAACTCATACTCAATGCACAACAACATGAAAAACATTTATCATATAAACTCATTTTCTTTCAAATACAAGTTTTTAATGAACATGCATAAAATAAGGAAATCACCGGAACAGTTAAAGAACAAAAGACACCAACATAAAGAAAAAAACATGAGGAACTCATTACTTCAAGCTAGAGTAGGAGTAGAAGAAAGAGATAAGGATATCAGAACATCATATCGTCCTCGGCCTCCCAAGTACCACCCTCAACTAACTGATTCCTCCATAACACTTTCATAGAAGCAACTTCTTTATTTCTCAACTTCTTGACTTTTCGTTCTAAAATCTCAACTTCCTTATAAGAAAGATTATCCTTAACTGCTAAACCTTCTAAAGTAACATGAATGTCGGATCACTCACACATTTCTTCAACATAGAGACATGGAAAACCGGATGCACCGACATCAACTCATTAGGCAAATCAAGCTCGGAAGGAACTTTACTAGCATGCCTCAAAATCTAATATGGGCCTACATACGAGGACTAAGCTTCCCTTTCTTACCAAACCTAATTACACCCTTCACGGATGAGAGTTGCAAGTAAACCCAATCATGAACATCAACTTCAAGATCCATTCTTCTAAAATCATCATATGACTTTTGTTGACTTTGAGTAATCTTCAACGTTTATCTAATAAGTTGAACTTTCTATATAGCCTTATTGTACCAATTTAGGATCTATTAGGGAAACTTCACCCACCACAAATCGACCTATCGGAGATCTACACCTCCTACCATAAACAGCCTAAATAGAGTCATACCCATACTCGAATGATAACTATTGTTATAGGTAAATTAATTGAATGACAAATGTCCATCACAATTACCCTAAAATCAATCACACAAGATCTCAACATATTTCCTAAAGTATGGATCGACGCTCCGCGTGCCCATCTATTTGAGGATGAAAAGTCATGCTAAGCTTAACACGAGTACCAGGACCCTTTTGGAAAGAATTTCAAAACTGAGATGTGAATTAAGTACCACGATCTGAAATAATGGATAAGGCATGCATTCTTACCATATCCCTCAAGTACAACTTAGCATAATTCTCTGCCGAATAGAAAACTTTGAAGGGAATAAAATCAGCCGATTTCGTGATTTGATCTACTATAAGACAAATCAAGTCATGTTTTCATGGAGTGATTCACGTACTAGGACACTTCATCCAATTCTAATTTCCCACGATTGTTAGCTAGTAATATAATCCAACTAAGTGAGTTGGGGTTGAATTCAATATAAAGTGGTAAGTATTCGAGAATAATTAGATAAGTACGAATATGCTCAAGTCAATCTTAGGAATAAAAGCTACCAAAGAAAAACATAATGCAAATTAAGGTTGACACAAGTGTTAAATGTAAGTTTTTTTTTTATTTTAACTATCAACTACAACAGAAAACAACATAAAAATAGGATTATAGAGACGGGTTCTTGGGATGTGATTGGATTATAGGCTAAGATCGACAAATAGGTAATTGCAATTGTTAGTAAATAGTTTTAAATAGGTGAATAAGCTAAACTTTAGTGGGGTAAACTTTCTCTTGAACAATTTACTCCGAATCAAGTTGGTTTCTCTCGAACACCAACAAGAAATCAATTAAGAACATGCTATGTTTTAGTCCATTAACTCTCTCAAGTTGAATATGTGGAAAAGGTATTTGGATTCCCTCTCTCGAGATGAATCCATGACAACCCAATACCCACCGACCATCAAATTAGTAATCTTGGTTCTAAAACTTCTCTCTCAAGAAAGCCAAAAGCATGAAGATAGAATTGCATTTGCAACTACAACCCTGTAAATTCAACTACAATTATGGAACAAAATCACATTTAAACATCATTTACACTAACAATAAATAATACCCTGCACCTAACTCAATCCATAATCACATAGTCACACCCCAAGAATTGGAGTTTTAGCTAGACATCATTAAAAGATAAAAAAAATTGTTACAAAATTGTGTTTCCATCAATCGGGTAAGATTAATTTCATCTTTACAAAGGTCAGGATTGAAGAATTTCAAAGATCCACTTCCAATTTCTCAAATGTGGAAAACTTCAATCTTTAAATCTAAGAAAAAATTGTCTTTTTACTCTCAGTTCTCAAACTCTAAAAACTGAAAAATGAATAATAATGAAAATTAGATAAAAAAAATATGATCCTAAAATAAAAATTCAAACATGTATTTACAGTCGCCAAAAATGTGTTGTGAAGGTCCATTCGTTGCAGTGAGAGGATCGGGAGATCAACTTAGTTATCCTCCCTTTTGGTCTATTCCATCGCATTTTTGCTTTGGCCTTCAGCATCCTTGAGTTTTGTAACTTGGGGCGATCTAGCACTACATCGTGGAACCATTCGGCAATTGATGAGTCCACAAATTAGACTCATTTAGGGCCATATTTTAATTGAATTAGTGTACTCAAATGCTTTTTTTATCTCAATATCTGATGAAAACTCTCAAGTTTTAGGTATTCGAAATTTTAGAGAAAGTATGGACACTATGTCGCGAAAAGGAACAAAAAGGATAAAAAGAACGAAGAAACTGAAGCCTTAACATTGACAAGTACACTTGGGGAGTCGCCAAAGGGACTTACATTGCCTTTTGTTTAGTAAGCCAAGACTTAAAAAGGAAGATCAAATCAGCAAAAAAGAGCATTCGTTGACTCACTGAGTTATTTCGCAAAGTATTACTATACCGTCAAAATTTATAGAACAAGGGAACAAAAGTCAGCAAAATAACGGCGAAGAGCATCTAAGTTGGCGTATCACCAACCAATTCGGATCCATGGGACTTGATGGCCGATAGCCAAAACATCTAGAAAAGAGGCGACTCGCAAAGTGGATCGGCGAACCTAGCTGTACGACAACCTCAACTAACTTCGCTGACCATCCTTGGAAACAAAACTTCAAAACACTATAAATACTATCGTGTTATTTTTAGGAGGCGGATATTATTACTAAATTTCACTTTTGAATATTAGTTTTTTTTTATTTTTACTCTCATGTTTGTAAGGGCTTTTGAGGATTTCAAGAAGGAAGGGTTTCATCTTCCCCATATTGGAAGTGGGTCTCCTTGATTCTTCTTTCTTTGCTCAAATCAAGACTTATTTGTGTATATCCATTTGATTTCAACATCATCAAAGGTATAATTTTCTATTTGTTGATGTGTGGTTAAAAACCCCATTCTTAGGGTGTGATTTAGCGAATATGAGTTAATATTGTTGTTGGGCCTTGCTCACTGATAGCTTAGATGTAGTTTAATAGTGAGTTCTTCTAGTAGTTGTATTTTAATCTAATGGATTTGAAGTTGCAAATGCAAATTCACACATGTATTTTCGGCTTGTGAGAGAGAGAGGTCACGAAACCAAGACCACTAGATTGATGGCCTAAGGAGTGGGTCGACATGAGGTTTCCTAAAACGTGAGGTGAGCTGCTGATTCTACTCTTTGTGTGACTCAACACAATGCTCCCGAGAGGATGAGCCCTATTCCCATATTCTAACAATCATAAGGCAAATGGGTGTCTGAGGAACCCATTTGTAATGGGGTAAGTTGCTCAAGAGAGAACTTATTTCCAATTAAATTTTAACCTAGTCACTATTATTCAACAAATTCTCTATCGAAAGCATGTACCTATTAATCTAGGTTAATTTGTATTACGGTCACACCCTAAGAATTCCCCTCCCATACTTGATTTTCTTTGTATTTTAATTATTTTTATCTTACTTGTGACAAACCCCCAAATTGATATTTGACACTTTCATGTCACCCCTTTGACTTGTAATGTTTTTATTCATAAATATCTTTATCAATTCTAATTAGCTACATATTCTCAAAACTTTTCCCTTGGAACACGATTTCAACCCTCAGTTAAGTTACTATAGTATCAAAGATTGTAGATACTTAAACTAGAAGTAGTGTCGTTGATCACGATAAGCATTAGAGACACGTGTGACTTCTCTTTTCATCACCTACTTGATTTTCTCCTTCAAGGTTTGGCACATTAGAACTTTAGGCCAAATCATGGCCATTCGGCGACTCACTCAATGGGTTAGGTGATCGTAAGACTTTCTTTTCTTTGTTCTTTCAGATGCCTTGTTCCTTTTCACTCATTTGTGTCCATAGTTTCTTCCTCAATCCAAATACCTGTAATTCAAGGTTTTACATTAGTTATTGGCACAAAATAAACACTTGAGGTCACTAAATCTATTAAAATAAAGTCCTAAATGAGTCCAAATCGTGGACTCATTAACAACCCCAACTTAAACTTTTGTTTGTCCTCAAGTTCGGCAGTTCAAAAAGGATGTCGCACTTAGTGCTACACAAGAATCAATCATGAATGCACATAAAAAGACTCAACTTTCGCATGCAAGGATCAATTGTGCACTCTAAGATTCAAATCAAGACTCACCATTAGCAAAGATTCTCAAGTTCACTATACTTGCTTCAAATGGAAGTTCAAACTGAAAAAGGTAATTAAATACCCTCATAGAAAGAATGATTCCATATTCATACACAATGGTTCAGCAATTTGAAGCTCCGGAAAGACGAATACAATCTGTGATTTTACTCATAGATTTGCCCATATTTTCCAATCAACAATTCTTTCAGATCACTAAGATCAAAATGGTATTTTTCAGGGCTTGGAATGGGGTTGAGTGTAACAGTATGGTCATTTAGGCTCATTGACTTCTATTCTCATGATATGTTTTGTGAACAACATTTCCTTTTCCTTTTCTCCATAATTTACATTCGGTACTCTAGAGTCGCCCCATTTATTCCTTTTCATGAAATAGCGGACACCCCATTTTCTTTGTACTTTCACAACTTTATTTCACAACTTTTTCTTTCTTTCTCTTTTTTTTTATTTGTATGGAGGGGTTCCACCTTTTTCAAACTCATGGGTAAAGGAGGACTTCTTTGCACTTCTTGATTCACCTTTTCTTTTCACCACAAAAGCCTAATTTGCCTATTCACACATACTACATTTCATGAGAATTAAGGGTGAAGGGGTAAAGAAAGGTCAAAATTTCATCAAGTTTCTTCCAAGAAAAATTTAGGGCTCAAAGGGGGTTCAAGCGAGGTTCACACCGTCAAAAGGTAGGCCACAAAAAGAGATATAATGTCAAATTATTTCACACTCTTCAAAGTTGCTTAAGATCATTTCAAGAGTTTGCATCACTTATTCAATCGAACCAACCAAGCAAATGCTAGGTTTCATCACACATGGTTCACGATAAGCTCATCACACAAGGCATTGACACCAATGTCAAACAAGACTCCGCACTTTCTCTAGTGTGCATCATTTTGGTAATTGCTCCAATTATCATACCACATATTAGAAGTACCCCTCTTTGTTCCACCAAGAGTGCTTTTCTAGGCATTCTATATTCTCCAACATGTGTTCCTAAACCTAAGAGTCGTCTTTATATTGTACCAAAGTAGGAATTTGTTTCTTACGATATTTTTTCCATAAAAAGATAAACCACAAAGAATTTTGAGTTCTGAATCTCCACCACAATTTAGCATACATAGTCTGACAAAATCAAACATAGATCTGAAACCGAGTTCTCTTTCTTCTCTTGACAAACAAACCTTAGCCCATTCAGCCTAGTGCTTACTTTTACTTGATTCTTTATTACTCCAAAAAAATTCAACAAAGATCATAAATATGGACACTTCGAAGAACACTAGTAAGCAGAACATCTTTACCACCAAATGAGAGCTTCTAGCTTTTCCGTACTTAAAGTTTCCGCCTTACTCTTTCAAATTGCTCTTTGTAATGTTCTTTCCTTTTCCTTGGTAAGTGATTGGACAACCTAAATATTTAATAGGAAAAGAAACTTTACTCATTCATGTACATTGTTCCACCTGGGGTGAACTCCCAACACCTATATTCTGATGCAAATAGTAAAAACTCTTGTATTTTTTCACCTTTTAACCAGACTGTTTCTCATAGTCCTGGAAAACAACCATGATTTTCCCCAAAGAATATTCATGAGTTGAAAAAAAATATAATTGTATAATATGCATATGCCTAATGATTTAGATTAGCCCTCCACTTAGGCATCCCATGTCCTATGAATTGAGGATCATCAAATAAGGAAATAAGAGCCCTTGAAAGAACCTCTGATGATAAAATAAACAGGGTTGGGGAGAGAGTATCTCTATGCCTCACTCCCCTAGTGGAGTGAAGAAGACCATACGACTTACCATTTAGCACTACCGAGTAATAATTATTAGAAATCAGTCTCCAAACCATATCTACAAATTTGTCCGAGAAACCCATCTTCGTGAGAAATTTCACAAGGAAAAACCATGATGCCCTATCATACGCTTTAGCCATGTCAAATTTCATGAAAACATTAACATATTTCCTCTTTTGATGATGTATGTTACCAACTCCTGAGCTAAGAGAACATTTTCAATAATACTTCTCCCTTTGATAAATTCAGACTGATTAGAAGATATTAGATTTGGAAGAATATTTTTTAGTCTATCATGAATGATTCTAGAAAAAATCTTATTTACAAAATTATTCAAACTAATACTCCTTATATCTGAGAAAGTTTGAACATTGTCCTTATCATGTTTAAAGGAGAAATTAGTATGAGTTATAGCCTTTGGGAGGGTGTTATCAGCAAAGAACTCATGCACCATCCTTACGACATCTGATCCTACTATATCCCAACATACTTTATATTATCAATCTGTAAGACCATCTGGACCACTAGAACTATCATCACTAAGACTGAACACAACATCTTAACCTCTACATCATCTTGAATGACCTTCAAAGTTGTGTTCTCTTCATCAAAGATTAATTTTGATATATGAAATAGCAAGGGAAAACTAGTAAAATCCCTATCTTGTTTAAGTTGATTCTGAAAATGCTCGACAACTTCTGTTGCTATATCTTCTTCCTCCTCTAACCACAAACCTTGAGAATTTTGAATTCTAGCCACATTCATTTTTTGTCTCCTCCCTTTAATTAAATTATGAAAGAATCTGGTGTCCTATCCCCACTTTCAAATTCATTCCCTACTTTTTGTTGTTAGAACATCTCTTCAAAATAAAGATACTTATCATATTCAGCTTTCGCTCTCTACATAATATCTCTATTCTCACATGTGGGATATTCTTCAAATAGCTTCTCCATAATTCTTGATATCTCCTCTCTAATGACGAGTTGCTGAAAAATTTTTCCAAATATTTCCTTACTTCATATGGAAAGTGTCGTTTAACCTTCTTAATATTTCTCTTAAAATCTATAAAAGGATTAGACGAGGTAGTAAAATCCAAATTCAACCTAAATACTTATTTGAATGTTACATGCTTTGTCGAGAGTTTCAAAAACTTAAAAGGTTTCTTTTTAGTGGTAATTTTGTCTTCACAAGTAAGCAACATAAAGGCTTGATTTGAACCTGATCTTGCCAAGTGTTCAGCCTCAGAATATGGGAAAGCATAACAAAAATCTTTCTTAACCAAGATTCTGTCCTATCTTACCGAAATATAATCATTTCTAGCTCTACTATTCCATGTAAATGTACTTTCATTGAAATTCACTTGTGACAGATCACAAGACTCTATACAACTATACAAGTCTTAAAGTCTTCATAATTAATAGCCACAACAGGTAGACCCCCAATCTTTTCTTCCCCATTGAGAACAACATTGAAATCACCTCCGATTAGTCATGGTCAATCCATTCCACCACATAATTGAAATAAATCATCCCTAAAATCTAATCTTTGGATACTATCACACTTAGTATATACAAATGTTGCATAAAAGCTAAATGTTCAATTATGATCAAGCATTAGAACAGTGAATTGTTGCTCTGTGATTTTTACTACTGTAACATCATAACCATGATTATCAAACACCCATATATTTCCATTGATATAGTGAGTTACCATAGGCATTCTTAATCTCCTTCTATGTCTATTGGTGGATCTAACCGACTGAAAAGGCCCCATCAGATCAACAAATGCAAAATTGTGAAAGTTATGCAACATTTATACTTTTTGAAATGCATGTTGAGACCTTACTGACCTATATTTCAAATTAGAGCCTTCACTGATGTTTCGAATATTAGGATATAACCTGTCTTTTTGATTGAACTCGAAGAGGTTGAGATAATTCACCATCACCCTGTTTCTTGCTGTTTCAAGATGATTTAACCATCTTCATTACCCTTGGGTAAATATCTACATCATTATAAATCTGCTCTTCGCTTGATTCTTAAACTATACCACAATCGACCCCCTAAAGTTCTAGTAGATCCTCTGGCTCTGAATATTCATCCTTATGAATGAGAATGTCATGCAAAGCTTTATTCGGTGATTCAGAATGGACCCTCGCTACTTGGTCCTCATCAGACTGTAATACTGTAGGAACTACCAATACTGCCATATTATTATCCTTCTTAGTACACTGATTTTCACTTGTCGTGCCTATACTATTACTGCTATGATACTGAAAAACTTTGCACTAATTATATTTTTTACAAAATTGTTGTTGTTGTTCATTGATCATATTCCCTATATCACATTTCTCTAGGCTTTTATAACCCTTATCAATTGAATCCCTTGATATCACTACTTCATACATGTCTTCATGCTTATTATCAGTAGTGCGTAGCTCTTCATGCTTCTCTGGACTGTCAACATTCAGATCATCTGTTGATGTTGTAGTTAACTTTACAGATTGCATTTCCTTTATCTTTTCTTCTTATGACATTTATTCATGTCCATGTCCTTTCTCCCATCATCTATATTTGTAGTTTCTGCTTATCCCCGTCGTTTCTTACTTTATTATTTTGAGATACTTCTAGCTGATTGTTTTTCTCTAATGCATGCTCTCTTTTTTTCAGGGCAAACTCATTATTATCACTTTCTACAAAGTTATGGATTGTATGCGTAGAATAACGTTGTGTTGTGACGAAAAGATGAAATCTAAAATCTAACAATAAAGAACACCAAGTTTAACGTGGAAAAACCCTTCAAACTAAAGGTAACCACCACAGGATCGACAAGATCCAAATTGCTTCACTATACCAATAAGAGGGTTACAAATATATTCTAATGGCTACACAATAAGTGCCAAAAGAGAACAAACAATAGCTACACCAACAAAAGATAAATAGAAAGAAACACCACCCAAACCCAGCTTCTATTCCGGACCTAAAACAGGATCTTGCTGACTTCCGAATCCGATCTCCACCAATCAAATTAACCACCAAGATGTCAGGAACACTCAGTCCAAATTGAAGACCAATCCAACGGTTAGTTAATCGTAAAACACGATCTGAACTTTGCTGGTCGGAGAAAAAGACTGCAGCAAAAGAACCCTTTTCCTTCTCTTTTTTTCTCTTTTTGAAAGCTCTCTCAAAAAACCTCTATTATGTTCTAATGTCTTTAAAAGACAATATTAATGAGAAATTAATTATTTTCTCAAGACCATCCTCTATTTATAGAGTTATGCTTTTCGTTACAAAGCCAAAACCAACTACAAATAGGATTACAATTCCAATCCTTTTCCTAATAGAATTGGAAACCAAATAAAGAGAATAACTCCAATCATTTCTCAAGTATGATAAGGCCATGGGCCTTTGAATGGTACATGGTCAATAGCCCAACAAACTCCCCCACCAGCCAAGGGGCCAAATGGACTTCAAGTGGCGGATCTCCTGACAGGCTTCCTGCCTGCCACACTTCTACAAAACTTCTGATTGTCTACGATGAGTTCTTTCCACTTATATCTATGAGTATCTAACATGACTTCATTATAACCTTCAGGTTCTCTCATATTAGTCAATAGAATATACTCATCATGAGAATAACATGTTGAGTTTCGCTTCTCTCTAGTAGATCTTCTACAAGAGGTTTCTGGAGCATCCGAAGCGGTCATCCCAACATGAGTTGGTTGATTATCAACCACAACATCATCAGTAGGAACAATTATATGTTATACACTCTCATCATTATCTTGATCATTACCTTGGGTTCCTTCATGTGCAGAAGATGTATCAATAATAGGAATTGGATCAACATTAACTAAGCTCTCATCAGTATGAGAATATAGTTTCTCAGTCTTGTCAATATCTTCAATAGTTTGATCTTCAAAGAACACAACATCATGACTTCTAATGAGTTTCTTATCAATTGGATCATAAAAGTGATATCCAAACTCATCTTGACCATAACCAATGAAGATGAATTGCTTAGTTTTAACATCCAATTTTGACCTTTCATCTTTTGGAACATGCACACAAGCTTTACACCCAAACACTTTTAAGTGATCATAAGAAAGATCCTTATCAAACCAAACTTTATTTGGAACATCACCATCCAAAGCAACAACCGGAGACAAATAGATAACATAAGCAACAGTGTTAAGTGCTTCAGCCCAAAAAGAATTAGGAAGTTTAGCCTCTGAAAGCACACATCTAACTTTCTCAACTAAAGTTTTGTTCATCCTCTCTGCCAAACCATTTAATTGAGAAGTCTTTGGAGGAGTCTTCTGATGACGAATTCCTTGCGATTTGCAGTAGTCATCAAAAGGACCAATATACTCACCACCATTATCAGTGCAAATACATTTTAATTTCTTTCCCGTTTGTCTCTCAGATAAGGCTTGAAACTGTTTAAACACATCAAGAACTTGATATTTGGATTTAAAGGATATACCCAAATCTTGCGAGAATGATCATCAATGAAAGTAGCAAAGTAAAGTGCACCACCTTTTGACTTCACTTTGGAAGGACCACACAAATCTGAGTGTACTAGCTCCAATAGCACAGACTTTCTTGAAGTAGGATGACTGTGAAAAGAAACTCTTTTTTGTTTTCCTGCTAAGTAATGAACACATCTTTTCACCTTTGCTCGTTTCATACCAGCAAGCAAATTCTTCTTAGCCAAACAAGTGATCCCTCTCTCGCTCATATGACTAAGCATCTTGTGCCACAATTCTGATAAAGTCTCTCTCTCCACAAAATTTATAGAGTCACCAAGAATCGATCCTTAAGTCACGTATAAATTTGAATATTTTCTTCTTCGAGATAAAATCAGTGAGCTTTTGTTGAGCTTCTATTATCCATTACACAAGTCATTATGATATCCATCATCATCTTGTTGTCCTACAAAGATCAAATTTATTGGAATGTACGGAGCATGCTTGACATTCTGAAGGACCAACGTTGAACTAGTATTGGTTTTCAAACAAACAGTGCAAACACCAAACACCTTAACCTCACCAGCATTACCCATCTTTAACACCTCAGAGTTAACAGACGTATAAGATGAAAAGAAGTCTTTTCTTGGTGTGACATGTGATGTGGCTCCAGAATCTACTACCCAACTTGTATCTTGAGATACAAAATTGATGACATCTTTATCACAAGCGAAGAGAAGGTCATCTTGGACAACAACAACAACATTATTTTCATTGTTTTCTTCCTTCTTCCCTTTTATAAGATCTTACTTCAATTGTTTACAAAATCTTGTAATATGTCCTTTCTTTCTACAATGATAACATATAATATTTGGATTCTTGAATTTTGACTTGCTTCTGCTTTTACCTCTACTCCTCGGATCTCTTGTCTTATGTCTTCTTCGATCTTCTATATATAG
The DNA here is from genome assembly GCA_027704805.1 of Solanum corneliomulleri. Taxonomy (NCBI): domain Eukaryota; kingdom Viridiplantae; phylum Streptophyta; class Magnoliopsida; order Solanales; family Solanaceae; genus Solanum; species Solanum corneliomulleri. Next base: position 83,122 of record JAKWIY010002805.1, read on the forward strand.
AACATCTGAATGTGAAGATGTGTCTTGAGATTTTCTTCTAACCTCTTCATTCAACACACCACTCTTTGCATATTTCATAGTAAACTTTCCACCAGTGGCAGAATTTGTTAAAGAAACACGAAGATTTTCCCAAGAATCCGGTAGAGTATTAAGAAGCCAAAGTCCTCGTATATCATCATCAAAATTAACACCCATTACTGATAGCTGATCAAGAATACCCTGAAAATCATTTATATGATCAAGAATAGGACTTCCCTCCTTGTATTTAAAGGTCATCAATTGCTTTAACAATAACAACTTGTTATTGCCAGTTTTTGAAGCGTAAAGCGTCTCCATCTTTTCCCACAATGTTCTATCATGTGTCTCATTCACAATATGGTTGTGAACATTATCTTAAACCCATTGTATTATATATCCACATACTTGTTGGTGCTAAAATTCCCAATTTTCATTGGTCAAATTCTCGGGTTTATGAGAAGAAAAAATCGGAAGATGCATCTTCTTCACAAACAATAGATCCTTCATCTTGCTTTTCCATATGTTGTAGTTTCTTCCTTTTAGACATACCATATTGCTCATATTCCCCTCCATATAGATAACCTTAGCTCTGATACCAGTTGTTGTGATGAAAAGATGAAACCGAAAATCTAACAATAAAGAACACCAAGTTTAACGTGGAAAAACCCTTCAAACTGAAGGTATCCACAACGGAATCGACAAGATCCGAATTGCTTCACTATATCAATAAGAGGTTTACAAATATATTCTAATGGATACACAACAAGTGCCAAAAGTTAACAAACAATAGCTACACCAACAAAAGATAAATAGAAAGAAACACCACCCAAACCCAGCTTCTATTCGGGACCTAAAATAGGATCTTTCTGACCTCTGAATCCGATATACACCATTCAAATAAACCGCCAAGATGTCAGGAACACTCAGTCCAAATTGAAGCCCAATTCAACGGTTAGTTAATCGGAAAACACGATCTGAATGTTGCTAGTCGGAGAAAAAGACTGTAGCAAAAGAACCCTTTTCCTTCTTTCTTTTCTCTTGTTGAAAGCTCTCTCAAAAAACCTCTCTTATGTTCTGATGTCTTTCAAATACAATATCAATAAGCAATTTATTATTCTCTCAAGACCATCCTCTATTTATAGAGTTGTGCTTTTCCTTACAAAGCCAAAACCAACTACAAATAGGATTACAATTTCAATCCTTTTCCTAATAGAATTGGAAACCAAATAAAGTGAATAATTCCAATCTTTTTTCAAGTAGGATTAGGCCATGGTACTTTGGATGGAACATGGGCAATAGCCCAACACGTTGAGCATCACCTTGCAAGACTGATCCAAATGCTTTTGTGATCCACTCCTTTGTTGATGTTATCACTCCTTTCCCTTTGTCTCGAGAGTCAGGTTTCCTTTATTACTAATAACATTAATTTCCATATTATGAGTCTTTGATGTACTGATGCCTTCCAGAGTCTTTTCCTCTTGGACATGAGCATCAAACTTGTTCTCCACTACAGTAGTTATCTGAGGGGCTGTATTTGTTTTCCCCCTTCTATTCCTTACCACATTCCAATTACTAAGGTCTTCCACTACTTTCCAACTTGAAAGTATTCTGGCTTCTCCTTTTTGCAGTTTTTGAATTTTACCAGCTTGTGGCTCGTGTTCGAGTTGTGCTATGTCTTGTATATATTGAGAATTTTGCTCTACATTATTCCTAAAATTTACCACTTTACAATTCTCTTTGTTATGACCTTGCATTTTGCATTGAACACAATATTTAGGAACATAATCATACTGAATAGCAACCATAGTAGACCTTACTTTCCCTGTCTGCACATTTTCTATGTTCATTTGCACAGCTTTAAGAAAATCACCTTTAAGATGTACCAACACATTCACGTGTGCACAACTAGGTCTTGTCTTTCTTATAGTTGCTTGATCAAGATGGATAGGTTTTTCAACTGCCGATGCTAGGAGAAAAGACATTCATTGACAAAGAAAGTAGGTAATAGGTTAGGAAAATATATCCATGTCATGGCCATAGATGTTTCTTCATAAACCCTAAATCTCGAGTCATATATTAGGGTCCGCATCAGATACATTGCCCATCCTTTTACGTGATATAGAAAGCTCGCTAAGAGATAAGGTTAACGAAATCCTCCTGCAGTGTCAGACGAATAAGAATGTGTTTACTCTAAAACAAATGAATGTGACACTCTCATTTCATCTCACATTTCTTAGGAATGCTTTTCCGTAATTCTTACAGATCAGACCACTCGTATGTGAACTTCCCAACTCTATACTATTGACAATGAGTTTTTTAGTTTCTAAAACTTTTGGGAAAATGCGGACAAACACAAATATATATATATATTGTAAAAGTACGAAAATAAAATAGGAAAATAATGACACCGAGAATTTTACGTGAAAACCCTTCTAAATAAGGGAAAAACCACGGGCCAAGAGGAGCAACTGATATCACTATAGTAAGGAAGTTTACACTGTGTAATCATGAATAAAATAATAAAGTGACTACTACTCACTCAAAAGATACAACACTCTTTTGGTTTTCACGTTACTAAAATATCGCTCACACTCTATTTTTATTCATATACTATTTTCCTATATAGTCTATGGAATGTCTCACTTTGCTCTCAAAATAGTTTTTTTTTCTCTAACTTGGTGTGTTCTACAAATGAGCAAGAATACTCTATTTGTAGAAGGAGAAAATCATGCCTATGTCACTAATGACATAGGTAAATATAGCAAAGTAAAAAAAGGTTGTAAATTTTACCAATTGTCCAACCACTTAATCTTTTATTTTCAACTCTAATTACTATTAATTTTTAACAATTACTTGTAGCAATTGAATAGAAAAAGTTGACCAAAATATGGAATGGACTCAACAAATCTCCCCCACCAGTCTCATTCACTGGAAGGAGGTATCTTCATCTTTTTTAGAGACAGCTCATACCCACAAGTTCTTTGCATAACTTGAACTTGTCTTTCGTATTATCTTGGTCAGCATATCTGCAGGATTTTCAGTTGTGTGAATCTTTTTGATATGATATGATTCATTCTACACTTTCTCACGAATCCAATGATATCTGACGTAAATGAGTTTTGTTCTTGCATGGTATATGGAGTTCTTACTCAAGGCTATTGCACTCTGGCTGTCACAATATACTCCATTGATTCAAACAAATCTCTTGAGGAAATTTCTTAAGCCATATCATCTCCTTGCCAGCTTTAGTAGCCGCAATATACTCAGCTTTAGTTGTAAATAGTGCAACAAACTTCTGCAACTTTGACTTCCATATATAGCTCCTCCTCAAAAAGTAAACAAATATTCAGTAATGGATTTTCTATTATCAAGGTCACCTGTCATATCAGCATCTGGATAGCCCTTAAAGATTATATTTGATGCTCCAAAACACAAGCACTCATCTCAGCTTCCTCTAAGATACCTGAGTATCCACTTCACAGCTTCCCAATGTTCTTTTCATGGATTTTCTAGAAATCTACTCACAGCACCAATTCCGTGAGTAATATCAGGTCTAACGCACACCATTGCATACATTAGCCTTCCAACAACAGAAGAATATGGAACTTTGACCATGTTATCTTTTTCCTCCCTAGCTATAGGATAGATCTTCTTGCTCAACTTGATACGACCTGCAAGAGGTGTGCTAACAGACTTAGCATTCTTCATATTGAAGCGCTCTAGTACGCATTCAATGTACTTCTTATAGGATAAATAAATCTTCCTTTTATCTCTGAGACGAGTAATTCTCATGCCCAAAATTTGCTTGGCATGACCCAAGTCCTTCATAGAAAAAGACGTATACAACTCTTTCTTCAACTCATCAATCTTGGAAGTATTCTTTCCCACAATCAACATATCATCCACATACAGCAAAAGGATGATAAAATCACTGTTAGAAAATTTTTGTACAAATACAGATTGATCAGAAGAAGTCTTCTTATAGACTTGATCCCCCATAACAGATTCAAACTTCTTGAACCACTATCTACGAGCTTGTTTTAGGCCATAAAGACTCTTTTTAAGATTGCACACAAAATTTCTTTACCTTCTATTTCAAAGCCCTCAGGTTGTTCCATATAAATATCTTCTTCTAGGTCACCGTGAAGGAAAGTCGTCTTCACATCCATCTTCTCAATCTCTAAATTAAGAATAGCTGTCAAACCTATAAATGTGCTAATCAAGGACATATTCACAATACGAGAAAATATTTCATCAAATTCAATACCCTTTCTTTTACCAAATCCCTTAACAATTAATCTAGCTTTGTACCTGGCTTTAAGTTGTGTTCTTCAACTTTAACTTTAAACATCCACTTGTTCTTCAAAGCTCTCAAGCCCTTGGGGAATTTTACCAACTCATAAGTGTGATTCTCATGCAGAGAATTTATCTCATATTGCATGGCTTCAATCCATTAATCCTTGTGCTCATCTTTCATAGCCTCCTCATAACATTCAGGTTCTCCCCCGTCAATGAGTAACACATACTCATTGGGTGAATAACGAGAGAAAGGAAAACACTTTCTTGTGGACCTCCGAAGCAGAATATTTGATTCGTCCACAACTTCATGAGTAAAAGAATCATCAATAACAATGTCATTGTTATTATCAACATCAACATGTTGATTTGATACATGATTTTGGACATCACCATGATTATCAAGCCCAACAACATTATGCACACTTGTGTGAGGAACTTGATCATGATGAACTATACCATCAAAACTTGAAGATTTTACCTTCTCCGCTTTATCAATGTCTTCAATTATTTAATTCTCCATGAAAATAATATCACGGCTTCTCACAAGTTTCTTTTCAATTGGATCATATATCCTGTAACCAAATTCATCAAGGCCATATCCAATGAAGATGCATTGCCTTGTCTTAGAATCTAACTTTCACCTCTTATCTTTTGGCACATGTACAAAATCTTTGCAACCAAATACGCTCAAATGATCATAGAAAACATCCTTTCCATGTGAAACACTATTTGGTACATCATTTTGCAAAGCAACAACAGGAGATAGATTGATAACCTGTGCAGCGGTCAATAATGTCTCACCCCAAAATGAGTTTGGCAACTTTGCTTCAGTAAGCAAACATCTAACTCTTTCCATCAAGGTCATGTTCATCGTCTTAGCCAAACAATTAAGCTGAGGAGTCTTCTGGTGTTCAATACATTGATGGTTGCAGTATTTGTCAAATGGTCCACAATATTCACCACCATTATCAGTACGAATACATTTCAGTTTCTTTTCAGTTTCTCTTTCAACTGAAGCCTAAAACTACCTGAAGACAATTAAGTCTTCAATACATAGACCCAAAGTTTTCTCCAGCAATCATTAATGAAAGTAACAAAGTATAGTGCACCACCCAATGTCTTTGTCTTTATTGGACCACATAAATCAGAGTGCACCAACTCAAGCAACTCTGTCTTTCTCGAAGGAGGGTAGGACTTAAATGTAACATTTCGAAAAATTGCATGTCTAGTGAAGATCCCAATAGGTCTTTAAGAATGCGTATTGGGGGTACATAGGCATCCCAATGCCCAACATTGAGAAATATTGGGCATATTAGAAAATATTGGCTTAAAGGGCGTTAGCCAATTTTCTAACATTAATGAGCTTGTTTAACAAATGTACCTGCAATGAAGACCCTAAGCTAAAAACATATATTTTCTAGTATTTGCACACAAAGTACTAGGCATCCAAGTGTCAAGCCTAGTACCATAGCACACGATCATTTAAAATGATCATGTAGATTAAACGGTGCCCAAGGACATAGTGAGGATCCTTGGGACAATAAGTAAACGTTCTCAAATGATCCATAAATAATAGTTAGTTAGGAAAGTGCAACCAACCCATGTGCAATACATGGAAGTTAGGGTAGTTAGGGGGAAAAACGTGCACAAGGGATGCCTATGGATCCCTACAAATTCTAGACTCTAACCTACTGCCCTAAATAACTAAATAACCTAGGACTAACCAAATTGGACCCATTAGTGCACCCGACAACCTAGGACCAAAACCGGTTGACACTAACCTAGTACTAGTTAAAGAGACAACCTAGTACTTAACCTAGGATGGTCCAAAAGGTTAGTTATGGTCCTAACAACTTAGGGGTACTTTAGTAATTATCCAAGGTTTCCTAATTAATTAATTTAGCAAATTAATTAATCAATCTAAAAGGGCTAAAACCGAAAATAAAAAGGAAATTTTCAGATTTTGGTTAAGACAAGAAAGGGATAACCTAGTACCTAAAACTATGATGGTCTAAAGAGTTACTTAAGATCCTAACGACTTAAAGGTACATTAGTAATCACCCTAGGATACTTAATTAATTAACTTATCAACTTAATTATTTAATTTAAAAGGGCAAAACCGAAATAAAAAAGCAATATCCAGATTTTGGATAAAACAAGAAATAGACAACCTAGTACCTAATCTAGGATGGTTCAAAGGATTGGTTATTGTCCTAACGACTTAAGGGTACTTTAGTAGTTACATTAGGTCACATAAATAATTAAATAAGCAATTTAATTAATTAGTTTAAATGATCAAAATGAAATTCTTACACTAACCTAGTATAACTCAAGAAACATCCTAGTACTTAACCTAGGATGGTCCAAAAGGGTTAATTTTGGTTCCAATCACGTAGGGGTACTTTAGTACTTACCCTAGGTACCTAAATTAATTAAATTAAGGATTTAAATAATTAATATAAAGTCAAAATGTTGACCAAAATCATAGTCAACACCAATTTTCAGATCTGACTAAGTGTTATGTTCTCCTATGTTTAATCAACTTAGGAGGGGCTTTTTGGTAATTAGTTAATTATTTTATTAAATTAACTTATAGAACCTAAGTTTTATAATTCAATATCAGTTTTTAAACATAAAAATCACGTTCAAACTCATAGAAAAGGCGAAGCAAAAACAGCAAGCAACGAAAGAAAGAAAAATAGAAAAAACATTTATCGATTTCTCTAGGGCGATTTCAAGGTTTCTTCAAGGTTTTGTTCAAGGTGGTATTAGTATATTAAGTTCTACATAAATTATGTGTTTTGCTCCTGGACTTCTTTCTCCAAGAGAACTTTCTTTCGAATGATTCAAAGATCTTGAAAACTAGGGTTGTTTCTCGTCATTATTGTTAAACGTCCATCTCCCTAGTTATCCTTGTTTTCGATTCTTTAAGTCTATAGATGTAATCTTGAACATGTTGTTGGTATGTGGTTCTAACTGATTTTATAAGTTCTTGATTTATTAATGATTAATGAGGTCTATAGATTTGATTCAGATGGTTGAGTGATTAGTTACACAGATTAAGGAATGATATAATTCTTAGTTTTGTGTTAGAGAAAGATGAAGTTGTTTTGAGTTGTTTATGAAGTTGAGTATACTATTATAGGTTGTTCATTGAATGATAATTATAAGTTAATTGAATGTAAAAATGTTGGCTTCCAACAAATGAAGTTTAAATTACCACCATATGTGAAAGTTTGGTTTATGACTACAAATTGGCTAGCAAAACTATGTCCAAAATATTATCTCCCAAAATGTGTGAAGTTATTCTACCAAAGTGATACCAATCTCTACATCAATTAACTCATAACATAGGGTATGCCAATCAATGGGACAAGTCCCAACATACCCTATCCACACGAATTTGTGAACACAATAGCATTGAATAAGTAGTTATAACTTTCATAGAGAATCAAATCTAGTTCATGAATATATAATGCCAAAATAACTTCATAGCTCGGCCAAACCAAGCATTGAATTATTCTTGTAAGTTAATCAAATATTAAAAGTTCAAGCGTAGTGAAAGTTTTGCTTATGACAATAAATTTGTCTACAACATTATTTTCAAAATATGTAATAGAGTTGGCTAATATTTTGATGAAATTATACTGAATGAATTTCCTGCTTTATGCCAATAAAATGGCTAACAATACATGGTCTAAGAGTGATGAATGAAATTGGTTATAATATTATCTTTAAATAATTAAAAGATTAGCTAATGGGTAAGGTATACCAAACTAAACATGAATGAGTGTAACTTTGGCTTGTGCCAATAAATTGGCTATGAAGTTAGTTTTCAAATTTTCTAGGCCAATACTAATTTTGTGCCAATCATATATAGATAAAGTATTGAAATGACAATATAATAACATCTAAGGTAATTCAATGAATCCATATACAAAGGCATACCAATCATTGGGACAAGTCCCAACATGCCCTAACCAAATTAACTATGAACATATGTAATTCATTAAGTGAAGTTCTCATTGTCCATAAACGATGATATGCAACTATCAAACGAAAGTAAGCAAGTAACGTGAGCAACAACATAACTAAAGATGTCTAAGTTAAGAAAGTGACCAGAATGAGGTGTTAAAAGAAGTGAGACAAGCCTCACTTACACCTAAGCTACTATGTCAAAAATACTCACGAATGAAGGTGTTAGAATGTGTGAGACAAGTCTCATTAACACCAAAGATGTTGTGTAAGAGCAATTCACATTTCATCAATGTAAATAAAAGGATGAAAAGTCATCAATAGTGTAAGTAAATGTTACCAAAACGTACTCACCTATGAGAGTGCAAAGCTAATGAAGAGAAAAGTCTCTATGTACACTCTAATGAAAGTATTGAGACTGATCATATATTGAGCTATGATGTCCTCATACTAGAAGCCAGCTTCCATGACGTATGAGTTGAATGAAATGGAATTTTATACTGAGCACCGATAGGCTAGCTATGAGAGGTGATGCCTTCTTTTGAGAAGGGTGAAGGTTCACATAACTCTTATGAGATGAGACTGTCCGTTATGTCGGGTATGGGTCTCCTTATATGTCCTAGTCTTCGAACCTATACTACCAACATAGGGATCTGGCAGGGTTCAATTCCCATGTACGCTAGCATGTTTTGGATCACTTTGGCCGGTGATTCCACCTCTTTTCGGTGTGGGGTAGACAGTGGATTTCATGATGCTCACATGATCTATGTCGATTAAGGTTGGAGTTCCTCAATGTATGAAAGATAATGAAATGAACGATAGGTGTTTGTGCAAGATAATCAGGATGAGAAATTAGATTCAAGTAATGACATTAGGTGATTCTTGGTCATTGCACTTCATGATCCCGATGAGAGTCTTAAACTTAATTCTAGGTATAGTTGGTGTTTACATCAGCCTACGAATGAATGAAATGAATAAGGTGAAGTATGAATGAACGAATGAAGCAGACTCTATGTTTGCTAAAGAAGGCCCTCGGGTTGAGGTCCCATATGTTGGGCCCTCACTTGAGATATCTTATTCTACATCAACGATTTCAAAGTCTCATCTATATAAAATGTATAATATATGAAACATGAAAGTAATGAAATCAATGGCATGATCAATAGAGAATTGCTTATGAAAGGTAATGAATATATAGTGTAAAGAATGACTCATTATAAGGTAGGGAAATCATTCCTTAGTCCTTGGATTACTTACATTGATTCATTGTGGGTATGGGACTATAATGAATCATTGCACAATTATTGAACTACACAATAAGAAGGAGAAAAGACTAAAAAATAAACTAAGGCTTGTGCCAATATTGGAGTATGAATAGATGCCTCAAGGTATATAAACAGGGTTAATAACCAATTAATGGGCATAGCAAATAAATATTGGCTTATAAATACATTCATACCCAATTTAAGAATGAAATATTTATCTTGTAAGTGAGGTAGCCAATAATGGAGCATGGCTTATAAATCAACTAAAGAATGGGCATAGCCTATAAATATTGGCATATATATATATATATATATATATATATATATATTATATATATATATATATATAATATATATATATATATATATATATATTATATAATATATATATATATATATATAATCATACCCAAAGGAAATAAGAATGAAGAATCTAAAGTAGAGTAGCCAAATTATCTCCTTCGTCATGTGAATTGCTTACTCGATTCATTGTAGGTATGGGACTACAATGAACCATTGCACTTGTAAGTGAAACATAAGATTAAAGGATATCATTGAACTACATAACAAGGAGAAACAAACTGAAAAATAATCTAAGTGTCAAAAATAGGGCTCTCGGGTTTGCGCTATGAAATTTCAAAATCTTCGCTCGAGTTGTTCTAAAATTATGTGGATGATACTAATGTTTTGTAACCTACATAAAATGAGTTGTTTTCTTTGAATGCATTAAAATACATCATATTCATACCACAATTCACATCTAATGATTTAGGAAAGTCTAGTAACTAGGCTTTCCAAAAATAGCATGTTGTTTAGGAAGAGCTTTCTTTGAACATGCATATGTTGGGTTTTATTTGCCCTGATTTCTTACCATAAATAGGTTTTCCTTTTAGGAAAAGGTTTTGGATTGACTAATCTTTTTTTCTGGTAGGAAAAGGTTTAGGACTCTATAAATAAAGACATGTTCCTTCTAACTTAATCAGCATTCACAATGTAGTCTTAAGGGCTTTGAGAGTTTTGGTTAGAGGGAGAATTTGTGGGTCACAAGCTTGATACGTTATCACTTGTGTGAACCTCCCATGTATTCCGAGTGAATTGGTTGAGGTTGTTTCCCTCTGTATTTTGCACTCTCATATTTATAGTGGATTGCTCATCTCCTTTGTGGACGTAGGTCGATTGACTGAACCACGTTAAATCTTTGTGTCTTTTGGTATATTTCTCGTTGTCTTCTTACTCGTGGTCTTTCGAGGTTTGCTTCGTTAGCTTCCGCGTTTACACCTGCTTATTTTCGGTCCTAACAAGTGGTATCAGAGCCAGATTCAATGATAGAGTCAGGTTTAGTGGTTCGATAATTGATGATTGAACCAGGTTAGAAAGAGGTGTTCATCTTGGCGTGTGTAGTTCTAGCCGCAACCTTTTTGACAATAATGAAGGTTTTGTTGAAGAAATTGTTTCAGAGAGGTTCTCTGTGTTGAGACATAAATTTTACAAAGGAGATTATCGAGAGGAGAAGAAAGTTGTTGAAGATTAAGTCAAGAAGGTGGACAAATTTATTTTGTCAGAAAAATTCAGGCCAAGGGGGATATTTGTTGGGTTTTATTTGCCCTAATTTCTTACCATAAATAGGTTTTCCTTTTAGGAAAAAGTTTTGGATTGACTAATCTTTTTTTCTGGTAGGAAAAGGTTTAGGACTCTATAAATAGAATCATGTTCCTTCTAACTTAATCAGCATTCACAATGTAGTCTTAAGGGCTTTGAGAGTTTTGGTTAGAGGGAAAATTTGTGGGTCACAAGCTTGATACATTATCACTTGTGTGAACCTCCCATGTATTCCGAGTGAATTGGTTGAGGTTGTTTCCCTCTGTATTTTGTACTCTCATATTTATAGTGGATTGCTCATCTCCTTTGTGGACGTAGGTCGATTGACCGAACCACGTTAAATCTTTGTGTCTTTTGGTATATTTCTCGTTGTCTTCTTACTCGTGGTCTTTCGAGATTTGCTTTGCTAGCTTCCGCGTTTACACCTGCTTATTTTCGATCCTAACAGCATAGCCTTATGTGTATGTGTGCATACACCCATACTTAGTACAAGTGGTGTACTAACGCCTACTATTTACTATTTTATAGATGCAGGTTAAGGGACAGATTGACGACTCTTGCAACGGTTTGGATATCAGCGTTTCTCCAGACTATTTGGTAGGTCCTCTTAATTTCGAGGATGCTACAGTTTTAGTCTAGCCTTAGTTTTAGACAAAGCTAGTGGATGTTGTTCCTAGCGTTCCTTTCGTACTTTCATTTCGAAGCTTTGTAATAAGGTCATGTTTGGCAAACTATTTATGATATATTCATCTTCAGTTTCGAATTGATTTTTTTTATGTTAGATGGTTTTTCTCTTATGTTGAGCTTAGTGTATGATGTATCTAGTTAATAATTATACGAAGTCTATGTATACTTCATACATATAAAAAGTTTTAAATTTTCTGCAAATTTAACTAGATGAATGTAAGATGAGGCTTGTCTGTGACCTCTGAGAGGTCAACGACACCGGTTGCGATCCAAAATCCAGAATCCAGGTCATGACAATAAAGGAAAATCTATTCTAATTTAGCACTTTTGAAATTTGACAACAATTTCTTCTTGGCTAGAACATTAAGGGTGTGTTTGGTATGAACGAAAATGTTTTCCATGAAAAATGTTTTCCTAGAAAATATTTTCTTGGAAAACAAGTAGATTTTGGACTTATTTTCTCATGTTTGGTTGGTGAGTAGAAAATATTTTCCCAAAATGATTTTTAGTGTTTGATTTATGTATGAAAATATTTTTGAGAGACATCTTTTATTTTTACTAGAATAGAAAATAATTTATAAAATTGAAAATATTTTTGTAAAAATAATTTTTTTGGGGTGGTTGTGGGGGGGGTGGGGTGGAGGGGGCGGGTAGGAGTGAAATTGTTTTCTAAAGTTTATAGTATTTTTAAAAAACAAAATTCATTTTTTGGGGGGTTGGGAGGGGGGGTAGGAGTTTAAAAATAAAAATTTGAAGTTAAAATATTTTTTAAAAGCAAAATTATTTTTTGGGGGAGGGGATGGGGTTGCGGGAGGGGATGGGGTTGGGGTTGGGGGGTTGGCCGGTGGTGTGGGGGTGGGGGTCAGGGATTAATAAAAAATAAAATTTTAAAATTGAATTTTTTTAAAAATTTTTGTTTTTTCCAAAAAAAAAAATGTAATTTAAAATTGAATGAGAGTTTTGGAAAATGTTATCCTTAATTTTTGAAGGGAAGTCATTTTCCTTAATTTTGAGGAAAATGAGTTGGTTTGGAAAACATGTTCCAAAACTTTTGTGCCAACCAAACATGAGAAAATTGGAAAAACTTTTTCCACAAAATGTTTTCCTTCATACCAAACATACTCTAAGTTCTTCTCGCTGATGTGGTTGTCTCTTGTGTTATAACGTTGATGAGTTGTCGCTCTTAATCGCATTGATCATATCAACACAAGAATAGGTCGTAGTCCAGCATAGACCACGACGTTAGTTACCACGAGCCACAACCATGGAACCGTTAATGAGCTTCCATTTTCCATCACCGTTGGTACTAACATATCCTTCATCACCTAAAACACGAGTCAATTTCCCAAATGGTCACCCAAGTTAAGAGAGTTTCCTTAAAATATCATTTATGTTTCATTTAGGACCAAAATATCACTCAACTATCACTATTTTCATCCAAATATACTTGACAATTCAAAAACACCACTCTCTCCTTGTTGGCATGACATGTCATTAAAGTCTTTTTTTAATAATAGACTAATTTAATTCATGAAACTCAATTAACTAAAATAATGATCATATTATTTTTAATTTTTTAATTTATTAAGAATAAAATTTCATACTTAAAATCTTTTATCATAATTAAACTTTTTATTTTTTTATGTTATGCAAAATGTGTTTTTAAAATGTACTATAATCTCATCAATTTTAAATACTTATAAACACATACATTCAAAATATATTGATATACAAATCACTCATGAACGCTAATTGTACTTCAATTAATCATAAATTGTATAATAAATCAATAATATTAAAAGTCAATTAATTATTAAAAAATAATTATTTCGATGCTTTGAAATCCATATATACTTACAATATCTTTTTTTAAAAGAAAATAGTAAGTGAATAATATTCATTGAAAATAAAATTTTGATCTTTATTTATCAGTATATTAATCTCATATAATATGTATACTATGAATTAAATAAGTAAATTCAATTAATTATTAATTTATTTATTGATGTTTAATTGTATGAAAAGTTATAATATAATATAATATAGAATAAAAGAATAAAAATAAAAATAAAAATAAAGTTTAATAATAATTTTCTCTTTCTTACCAATATTTTTGTCAAGCTTACAAATTTATCTAACTACTTTTATTAAAAAAATTGTTTAAAATTTTCAAATAATTTAGTGAGGAATTTTAAAATTATCAGGTAATAAGTGCACACAGATTTTTTCATTGAATTTTGTTTGGTGACAATATACAAAGTTACTAGACTTTTTAAATTACTTTTCTTATAATCTTCATAAATTCTCATGTAATGTATATATTTATTTAGAGACATAAGCTTGATGAATTAAATAGGTCTAGTATTTCTTTTAAAACGATTATTAAGGACAAAGCATATCAACTAGAATTTAAGGAGACTTTTGAGGTATTTAGTATTTCTAATAGATAAAAAATATCATATTTTTCACTTCTTCTTTTTTCAAACAAAAATATCGGAAGCCTAAATTACAAATATATAATTAATAATATTGTATTGACCTTTAATATTATTGATTTATTATACAACTTATGATTAATTGATGTAAATTAGCGTTAATGAGTGATTTGTATATCAATATTTTTTAAATGTACGTGTTTATAAGTATTCAAAATTGATAAAATTATAGTACATTTTAAAAATGTATTCTCCGTTACATAAAAAAAATAAAAAGTTTAATTATGATAAAAGATTTTAAGTATGAAAATTTATTCTTAATAGATTAAAAACAAATTAAAAAAATAATATGATCATTATTTTAGTTAAATAGGTTCAATGAATTAAATTAGTATATTATTAAAAAAAGACTTTAATGACATATCATGCCAACTAGGAAAGAGTGATGATTTTAAAATGTCAAGTATATGTGGAGAAAAATAGTGATAGTTGAGTGATATTTTGGTCCTAAATGAAACATAAATGATATTTCAAGGCAATTCTCTTAACTTGAGTGACCATTTGAAAAATTGGCTCTCTAAAACACCAACAAAAATTAGGTGCAGACGAACATCATGAGCATGTGTTCACAATGTTCAAAACTAGTTTAGTTCCAACACTAGTTTTCAAATAAATTGTACAAATACTAACCACCCTAGAAACGGTAACAAGATCTTCGGTGGTGGCGGTGGCTAGGCAACTTTCATTGTCATCTTCTTTAGTTTCTTCTTTCTTTTTGTTCTCTCTCTTCAACTTCCTGCAGAATTTCTTTGTGTGCCCTCTCTTTCCACAATGATATCACTCAATATCATTGAGTCTGCCTCTTGATTTGCTCCTATTTTGTTCTCTATACTGAGAATCACGAGTTTTGTTTTTTCCCCTGGGGCCAGTTATGAGGACATCCGACAAAGAAGAACCTTGAATTTTTTTCTCATCTCCTCGTTCAAGATACTACTCTTGGCAAAATCCATAGATATCACACCATCCGGAGCAGATTTGACAATGAAGTTCTAAATGTTTCTCCAGAGTCTGGTAGGGAACCAAGTAGACGCAAACCTTGAATCTCTTCATCAAATTTGACGCGCATAGCAGATAATTTGTTCATGATCCCCTTAAAATTAGTCAGATGGTCTGTCATCAGAGAACCATCATGACACTTTAAACTCAACGTCTGCTTTATTAAGAACATTTTATTGTTGTCAGACATCCGAGCATACGAACTTTCAAGATGCTCCCATAAGGTTTGAGCATGTGTTTTTCTAGAAATATGGCTCAACACATTATCGTCGACTCATTGCCTAATGAATCCACAAACCTATCTGTACAATAGATTCCTCTCTTTTTATTATCAGGCTTTACAATGGTAAATACTGATTTGTAAAAATTCTTAACATAAAGCAGATCTTCCATTTTTCCTTTCCAAATGGCATAATTAACCCTATTCAAAGTAATCATTCTACTTGTAATGGCTTTCACCGTTTTCCCTCAAAAAATATTATTATCGCAAATCAAAGTAAAACTTTTATGATGTGGAAGTTCAGATTGTGCTGCAACCACAAACCATACTCAGATAAAATCTTGGCTCTAATACCAGTTTGTTGGAAAAATGCGGACAAACACAAAAATATATATGGTAAAGTAATGGAAATAAAATGGAAAAATAATGACACCAAAATTTTTACGTGGAAACCCTTCTAAATAAGGGGGAAAATACCGGCCAAGAGGAACAATTGATATCACTATAGTAAGAAATTTTATATTGTGTAGTCACGAATACAATACTCAAAATGACTACTACACTTTCAAAAGAAACAACACTCTTTTGATTTCACCTTACTAAAATATCGCTCACACTCTATTTTTCTTCACAAACTATTCTCTTGTATAGTTTATGGAATACCTCGCATTGCTCTCAAAATGATTTTTTTCTCTCTAACTTGGTGTGTTCTACAAATGTGTAACAATGCTCTATTTATAGAAGGAGAAAATCATGTCTATGTCACTAATGACATAGGTAAATATAGCAAACTCAAAAAAGGATTGCAAATCTTACCAATTTGTCAACCACCAAATCTTTTATTTCAATTGTAATTACTATTCCTTTTTAACAATTACTTGTAGCAATTGAATAACAAAAGTTGATCAAAATATGGGATGGATTCCACAGAAACATGGTACATTGTATGAATCACTTTGTTCGTGTCATAACTTTTTTGTGAATTATCCATATACTAAGTGTTTCTGTTTATCATATGTGTATGTCGTCAAAAAAATTATTATTTTCAAATCGAAAAAAATGAGAAAATCGAATCAAATCGATATTAACCAAACCGACGATTAATTTTTGATTTGGTTTGATTTGGTGTTAGAAATTTAGAAACTGATTAAATTAATTGATTTTAATAATAATCAATCCAAACCAAACCATGAACACCAAAGATGCATTAATAAAATAAATATATTTAACAATCCTTACGGACATATGCACTAATTATATTCGACTTAAATTGGAAGAGTTGTAGCTTGTCTAGAAAAATTGAACTTGTGCATTATCCTTGCTTTCACATGGAATTTGTATCATGCTTTCTTTGTAACATATTGCTCTCAAACTTGTCGGACAACCCTGTAAATTGAATTCTTGGATTTTATCCAACTTTAGATCATAGGAAATTAATGAACCCTCTCTGCTTTCGCAAAGCATCACATAATCCTTCCAAATTAGTAATGGAGATTCAATAAGAAGAGGTCTAACTGTGTATATCTTCATCCAAGAATCATATACCCCATACTCTTTCATCATCCAAATTTGCATTAGATCTTGTGCTGGATCATATTCCGGATTTGGATTAGGGTAACGAAGCATTGTTATAGAGTCTCTTAAGACCACTAAACTATAGTGTGGTCCATTGTAGGAATTACAAGTATGAGGCAGATTAATAGTGTTAAAAATCTCTGTACCCATATCAAAATAGAGGATTATCATTTTGTCTTTGGATCCAATTGCAAGCCAATAACAAGCACTCTTGTAAAATACCATAGAAGAAGGGGCCCAATAAATTCTAGGCATATCTTGATCAATACTGTCTAATTCTCTCCAGAAATCAGTTATCATATCATAAACCTCAACTTTTTGCTCACTTGAATATGGGTCCCTATAAGGAGGATCATTATAAACTTTAGAAATCCTAACTACCTTGTAGTCATTTGCCGTTGAGTCAAATCCAAACCCAACACCATCAATGGAACATCGAAAACCTTGTGGAGCATCACCAGAGAAAGGCGGTAGCAACCTATAATTTCTAGTAGCTGGATTAAATAATACGGTGTTAATCATATTAATCAAAGCTATTAAACCATGACAAGGTCCAATAAATTGGTCATAATCGTTAACAAAAGTAGATTCCAAATATGGCACATCTAGATCTGGTGAAACAGGGTTAAGATCATCACCAAAAAGAAAAGACAATGTAGTTTTATGTTGAAAAGGATCTACTTGTAAAGAGCGCTTGAAGATAATGAATTCTTCTTTAGCAGTTTTACTGCAGTTGAGATGGAGGTTGATGAATGTGGAGGATCGAATGAGAATGTACCAAGTTCTAGAGATGCACTTAAATCGCATCAGTGATTTTACTGGAAGCCTCAAAATTATATAAATAATCACATCTTCGGCCAATTTCTTCAGAATTTCTTGTGCCATCTTCGATTCTCTCAAAATACATTTTCAATTATACTCGAGGAAATGATATGTTTCTGTGTGTAGTCTCACTGCTATCGCCGAAACGCAAGGAAATCTCTATCTCATTTGAAAAATAATAATATTTTTTATTTTGTGGTTATGAGGATTTGCAAATACAACTATTTTCAATGACCAAACACATACAACCAGTTAATTTGCCTCAAAACTCTATTTAGCATGTACCATTTAATCACAAAAAGGTGTACCCTGTATAAATGTTTAGCATATGTTAGACTAACATTAAAAGGTTAAATAACGTCATGTATTTCATTTCTTTATGTCGTTCAAATTGCTTTGTATTTACTTTATTTAAATCAAGTTATCATCTTTATGCTATATAAGGATATAAATTAATTAGCTACAATTGATTACAAAATTATTGTCGATTGATTAGTGATACAAGTTAATATAAAATTTAGTTTATGCTACTATGAGAATGTATCCTCCATCCTTTTAATACGTGGCATCAACAAATTAATATTTGACATCATTCGGCTAATTATAATTCAAAATTTTTTATATGATTTTTTCCCCCTCAATCTAACTCTTCTTATTGTAATATTTTATAGTCTTTTACAGCGTAGAATATAATTGATAGTTTACACTTTTAGATAAAAAAATAAAAAGTGATAATATTAAATTAAAATTTGAAGAATATCATCTTTGCTTAGAGAGAGATATAGAAAATGATATAGATGAAGAAAATAAATTGATAAGTAAAACACATGAGGGAGAAAAGGGGGTTGAAGAGAAGATGGATAAATAAATGGGTGAGTAGAAGGTTCCGAATGATAACAATATCGAATATTAATGTAAGACAGAATTACTCACGCATTTTAAAAGGTGAATAATTTCATTAATCTCTTCAGCCAACATTTTGTATTTTAAATGATACACTATTATTTCTATTATATAGAAGAGTCATGATGGGGATGACCAATGACAATTTTATAATTTTAATTATTATCATGGATAAAGTTTTAAATTTATAATTGTATAATTAATTATCAAAATAGTTTTTTCAGAAAAATTCAATTTTTCTTTTCAAGATTTACAAAAAGTTTTGTTTCATGTGTGGCCCATAAATTCATTTTATTTTATTTTTAAAAATCAAATTACATTTGTTTGATTATAATAATAATGTGAAAAATATTTTTACTTTTATACTATTGACAATTCAAATGGTTCATCTATGTTTATTACTACTACAACATATTCAGTATAATCCTAACATCTTCCATGTATGTAATTTCTTTTTTAATTATATATAATCTTTTTAAACATAAATATTCATATAGTTTTATTTAGCTTATTTTATCTCCAAATAATATTTATTTTATCTTTAAAAATTGTGACTTAAATAACAACACAAAAATAACACAATTCTTTTTATTATATATAATGATTTGTAAACATAAATATTCATATAGTTTTATTTAACTTATTTTATCTCCAAAAAATAATTATTTTATCTTTAAAAATTGTGACTTAAATAAGAAAACAAAAATAACACAATTCTAACACTACAACAAAAATGACCATTATCGGCATTTAATTCTGAATTGCCGCTGAATATGTATTTTTAGCGGCAATTGTCACTCTTTGTATATGTCCCTAAAGCCTATAGTGACATTGGTTCAAATGGAACTTGACTAATGCCGGTAAAGACTTTAGCACTCTTTATTAGTGTCAATATTTAAAGCCGCTAAAAGTTATTTTTGTTGTAGTGTCAAGAGATAAAAAAGAAGAATATAGAGTTGATAATGTAAGAATTGAAAAAATAATGACCGCATAATTGTAGTTTAAGAAAATACATAACCAATTAAGGGGATAAAATTTAAAATAGTACAAATATGTGGGATCAAAAATTAATTTGTCATAGAATTATATATCATATACTTAGGAAACTTCCACAATAGATGAAGTACAGATTGACCTTCATATAATAGTGAGTTGCAATTTTTAGTCTTTTTTTCTACTTCTTACAATCTTGAATCATGATAAATTAGTGTCATTCGTCGAGCGTAAAGCGTATTAAATATTAGATTATGAATTCTTTACAATTTATAAACAATTTTTTTCAATTAATATCAATACTTGAATTTTAGAATTAAGTTACTTTATTACCTTATTTATATTAAAATTCTGGTTATCATCGACTAGATATTGATAAAAATAACTATAAAACATAATTGTGAAAAAGGTTTAGCATTTTCATTTAAAACTTTGTTAAATTGCAAAATACTTTTTAAAAAAAAACTTAACTAAAGTTTGTATTCACTCCATTTCGATTTAGATGTTTATGTGACTTACAATGAAGTTTTTTTTTAAATACTTTAAAAACTAGTGGTCCAAAACAAATCATAGATGTTCATATGAGTATAAATGTTCTTACTAAGAATAACATGTATATTTTAAATATAAAATGATATTAAATATATTAATACAAATTCTTTTGAAATTGACTACAGAGAAAAATATGTCACATAAATTAAAGTTAAAATGACATAAGTTTTTATAGTTTTAAGAGTTAATTACATTATATTTCTATTTTATTTCACATTAAAAAAAAATCTTAGAATTAAAAAAATAGATTTATCAGCAAGCACGTGGATACATCGATCATGATACATTGTTATTCAGGAAACTTGTAGACACATAACTCACTGATGAATCAGGGAGGAGAGAGCTATATTTGAGAGGGAATATGGATGTACCCGAGAGGAGAGTGATGTATCCAAGAAACGATAGACATGTATTCAAGAGGGGATGAAGATGTATTCGAGAGAGGATATGTACGTAATCGAGAGAGGTCTTACAGAGGAGAGAGATGTCTATGATAGAGAATTTTTGTAATTTTTTTAAATAATAGAAAATTTTAGAAATTATAATAAGATAATATGTGAATTTAGGTAAAAAAAAAACAAAAACTAAAGCTATAAAGATAATTAATTATATTGGGCCCGTGAACGAGCCTTCAATTATCTAGTTATTACTATATAGAAGAGTGAAGTGAGGGACGACCAATGGTAAAATTGTCATTAATCTTATTTTCAAGGGTAATATAAAATTGTAATTATGATGATCAAGTGTCTATCTAAAATTGTGGGATCCCATTTTTTAGAAAAGTACTTATTAGTTTTATTATGTTTGATTAACACCTTTTCTTATTGCACTAAAATAAATATGATTTAAAATGTATCAAATGACGGTAAAAATATTTTAGTCAGGGAGCTTTAAAATAAAAAAATAACAAATAAAATAGATAGATAAACTAAATGAAAGTAAAGTAAATTAAGAGTCTTATTAAATTTATAGTAATAGTTCTTTGGTTAGGGTTTTGAAATTTTACGACTCAAATATTGAAGAGAAATAATGATATTTTTCCTGCTTAATTTACGTAGATTGATAATAAGAATATTTTGATGAAAAAATGTTTTATATTTTAAAATTAACCAAATTAAAATTTATTCAATTATAGTAGATTATTTACTTTATTTACTTAATATTCTTATTCTTTTGTCTCAAATAAGAAGTTAAAAATCGAAACCCATGAAATCAATACATTGGTTAGAGAAGTAAATAAACTTAAGTTGGTTACTATTTAGAAAGAGATGACAAAAATAGCAAAATCCTAATAGTGATTTTAATAATTATGCAATATTCATATGAAAATTCGATTAATAATACTTTGCGTCGAAATAAGGCCTATTCGGATATAGCGCTCCCTATTAAGATTTTTTTTCATATCCAAAACTCAAAATCAAGATATTGGTTAAGAGAGAAGCAATATCACTTAATGTTGATGCCACTATATTCTTTGATGGTTACATATATATATATATATATATATATATAATCATAGGAAAATAAACTTTTTTTGTAACAATAGATCTATCCCTAATACAGTCAAGAACATAATAATTTTTTGTATATAAAATATAGTCATTAGTGGCAAAATTAGATTTTCCTCAACTACGAAATACATTTGACTATAGAGACAATTGATTTTGTCACTGGTTGAAGTAAAATAACTACCGACAATATAATTTTGTCGGTAGTAATGACCTTTTTAGAGACAAAACATACTATTAATTACAAAAAAAAAATATGTATCTCGTAAGACAATTAAATTTGTCACAACTGTGTAAGGATTTGGGGGCGATTTTTCTTTTTGTAGTTAATATAATATTTCCAGCGACGAAGCACTAAATCGTATCTATATATTTTTAGTGACGAATTATTATTCGTCTCACAAGATTTTTAGTGACGAAATATAATTTATAGATGACGAAACTATTTGTTCTTGATAATTGAATTTGTTGTAGTGTATAGGCATGAATTTTTCAACTTAAGGACCTCCGTGGGTAACATGTAGTAGCCCCATTATTAGGAATATAATCCCTAAATGATTAGGAACTCAATACTCAAGACTTAGATCTTGAAGATACTACTACTCTCAAAGATACTCAACTTATGAAGTTCATGCCAAATTTATGGGCATGGACGACTTGACTTGAGGATCTAAATAACAATATGGAATTCATTTATATGATTTTTCTCATTTTCGTACTTGCTTCATCAAAACTTAGCCCAATCAATAGTTGATCTCAAAAGATTTACAATTGAACTCAAAGATTTTCTTGAACTCTACTCTTAGCTCTTTCTTGAATTTGAATTATGAATTAAAGATTTATGATTCATGATATGAAGGGTCTTGATGATAATGTAGACTCAAAAATACATTTTCACCATTCTCATATTCACTTACTCGAGTCTTGAAACAAGTTATTACAAATTAAAGAAGACTCCTCAAAAGAATCAAAGGAACTTTCTAAAAAAGATTCGAAAAGAACTCTCAAGACTTAACTCTTAGCTCTACCTTGAATTTGAATTATGAATTCAAGTTTATTATTTGTGGTAGGAAAGATATCGTTATTATTAAATGACTTTTAGATAGTTAATCATGATGAAAGGTCAAGAAAACACTGTATGAGAGTAAGTCTGCGACACAGATATGCATTTTAATATTTAATCACAAAATAATAAATTTAATTTTATTAGAAGAGTGAAGTGATAGGACGACCAAGGGTAAATTTGTAATTTTATACTAACAAAAATTTATTAATAAAGATAGAAAGAGAAAAAATAATAATTCTAGAAACATCTCTTTGTATATGAAAGTGAATGGTGATCAAGGGTAAAAATATAATTTCATATTTACAAAAATCTACCAAGAATAACAAGAAACTAAATAGTTCTAGAAACATCTTTGATTAATTTTATTTCTATCAACACATTTTGTTATAACTAACTCACATTTTTATAAGTTATTGTTATATCTATTCATTACTCTATATAATTATATTTTAATTAATTCCTAATATTTTTATATTTATTATGCTTACTAAAAAGGCCTACTTTAACATAAAAATTAATTAATTAAAAATATATTAATTATTTTCACATTTATTTTGACTCTAATTAATGTGCCTGAAAAGAAACAACTATGATAAAATTAATAATATATATTACATTGAAATTAAAGAATAAATCAAATTAATTTCAATATTTTTAAAAATATATATTTAAAAGATGTTACAAAGTAAATTTACAAATAAAATGAATAGGATGACATATTTGTATTTAAAATAAACAAAAAATGTTTACTAGGTTATAAAAGTGTAGTTCTTTGTTAAAATATATAATCAAATCTGTAATTTTACTTGATTTCAAACATATTAATCTCAATATGTGTTTTGATTTAAGAAGTTGAGGACACTCTACGCTAATATGATCATTTCATATATTTCATTTTAAAAACTATAAATTGTATTTTAAAACTTCATTAAAACATTTGTTTTCCAAGTGGTAAATTTCCTCCACAAGTTACATGACTTTTCTAAAAACTATAAATTATAAGATTTTTCTAGCACTAAGCCCGTGACACAAATAAATAGACATTAACTCATCCTTCATTTCATTCACTCTGTAATTCTCTCCCCTCTCGTGTTTTGTACAAATAAATTTTTCGTCCTTTATTTTTTATTTATGTCCTAAATATTATACAGTCTGGTACAGTTCTCTAGTATTAGGAAAACCAATAATGTAGTTTCTTTTTCAACATTAAGAACTACATGTCGATCAATTCTCTTTATAATGACTCAACTTTCAGCAAAATTCAACTAATTCGCACTTTTCAAACACCCTAATAAATCAGTTAACATGTTAAATTCAATATGAATCATAATTACTCATTTTGTTATTACTTCACTTTTTTTATGACTTATTGTGATTTTTACTCATTACTCTATTTTACTATCACTTTAATTTAATTATTGACATTTTTCTATTCATTATACTTACTACAAATGCCAACTTTAATATAAAATTCATTATTTAAAAAATATAGTTAATTAAAGAATGAATAAAATTAGTTGTGATATTAGAAAATAATATTTAAAAAAATGTCAAAAAGTAAAATGTACAAATAAAATGAATAGAATGATATATTTGCATTTAAAGTAAATTAAAAATGAGTAGTTCTTCATTAAAATGAGTAGTTCTTCATTAAAATATATAATCAAATTTTTACTTTTATTTCACGACCCAAAACGAGCCGCGAGTGGCACCCAATCCATATACTATCCTGGTGTCGGAACGTGACACTCCGATCCATATACTATCCTGGTATCGGAACGTGGCACCCGATCCTCTATTACTATCCTGGTGTCGGAATGTGACACCCGATCCTCTAATCTCATTACTTTAATTCATCAAGCCTTCTTTTATACCAAGGCATCATCATTCTCATTCTTTAGTTCATCAAGCCTTCTTTTATACCAAGGCATCATCATTAACAAAGTAAATTTGGGATTTAAGATTCAATAGCCTCATCATGCTAATTCATCACAATTATATAATCACATCATGCAAGCACACAATTAAGCATATAGAAGACTTTATAATTACTACCCAACACATATCATTCACTATTAAGTTTACTACGAATAGCATAAACCATAAAACCTACCTCCACCGAAGAATTGTGATCAAGCAATCTACTTTCCCAATGCTTTGCTTTCCTCTCCGTTTCTTCTTCTATCGTTCGTTTCTCTCTCTCTCTGTTCTTTTTGTTTTTCTTATTCAAACCCTTTTTCTTTTACCCTAATTGTCATATAATTAAGTATAAAAGATGATAAAAATAACCCACTAATTATTTCAAGGTTATCTCCTTTAACCCCCAAATAATTGAATTATTAACATTAATCCACTAACTTTATAATTATAAGCATGAATAGTCCAAAATGCCCCTTTAAAAACTTTAACAGAAATCCGACCCAGTCTGGGTTACGCAACCTGTGACGGTCCGTCCTGCAGGTCCTTCACAAAGTTCAGAGAGTTAATTCTGTGGAAAGGTTTGTGACGGTCCGTCGTGCCCACGACGGTCCGTCCTGCCATTCCGTTATGAAGTTCAGAGAGTCGATTTCAGTACCCAAATTTCAGAATTCTAAGTGTTTTGGAACGAAACCCCCTCGACGGTCCGTCGTGCCCATGACGGTCCGTCGTGGGATCCGTCGACCAAGACAGTTTTTCCAGAAATAAAATCTGCTGCTCAAAACGACTAAACAGGTCGTTACAATAGACACTAATTTACCCATCGTTCGTCCTCGAACTCATCACAAGAAAAAACAAGGGCGAAAAGGAGTACCTGAATCTGTAAACAGGTGTGGGTATCTTTCTTGCATATCAGCCTCCTTCTCCCAAGTGGACTCTTCAACTGGTCGATTCTTCCATTGAACTTTGATGGATGCAATCTCCCTTGATCTCAGCTTGCGAATTTCTCTATCTAAAATGGCAACAGGCTCCTCCTCATATGTCAAATTCTCATCAAGCAGGACTGAATCCCAACGAATGATGTAGTTCCCATCCCCATGGTATCTTTTCAACATAGACACATGAAATGCCGGATGCACTCCTGACAGTCCCGGAGGCAAGGCTAATTCATAAGCCACCTCCCCTACTCGCTTAAGTACTTCAAATGGTCCAATATACCTTGGGCTTAGCTTACCCCTTTTACCAAACCGCATCACCCCTTTCATGGGTGAAACCTTCAGCAAAACTTGTTCACCCTCCATAAACTCCAAGTCTCTAACCTTTCGATCTGCATATTCCTTTTGCCTACTTTGCGCCGCTAAAAGCTTTTCATGAATAGATTTCACTTTCTCCAATGAATCCCTCAAAAGGTCAGTACCTCAAGGTCTAACCTCAAATGCATCAAACCAACCAATGAGAGACCTACATCTCCTCCCATACAATGCTTCAAATGGAGCCATATCAATACTTGAGTGCTAGCTATTATTGTATGAAAACTCCGCTAAGGGTAAGAAGTTATCCCAATGGCCACCAAATTCTATCACACATGCACGAAGCATATCCTCCAATACCTGAATCGTTCGCTCAGACTGACCATCGGTCTGAGGGTGAAATGCAGTACTAAGGTCCAACCTAGTACCTAATTCCGCATGCAATGTCCTCCAAAACTTAGAAGTAAACTGCGTACCTCTATCCGATATGATGGAAAGTGCAACTCCATGCAATCGAACAATTTCTGAGATATAGAGTTTGGCTAACTTCTCTGCATTGTAGGTCACCTTGACCGGAATGAAGTGAGCAGACTTAGTTAATCTGTCCACAATTACCCAAATAGAATCAAATTTACCCAATGTCTTTGGAAGACCAACCACGAAGTCCATTGCAATTCTCTCCCACTTCCATTCAGGAATGGGCATTCTCTGAAGTGTTCCTCCGGGCCTCTGGTGTTCATACTTTACTTGTTGACAATTTGGACATTTGGCAACAAAATCAACAATGTCGCGCTTCATTCTACTCCACCAAAAGTGTTGCTTTAGGTCACGGTACATCTTGGTTGCACCACGATGTATAGAATATCCGGAACTATGAGCCTCTGTAAGAATAGTGTGGATCAAATCATCAACACGGGGCACACATACCCTTCCCTTAATCCTCAAAACACCTTCCTCATCAATTATTGCCTCTTTAGCCTCTCCTCGCAACACCATATCCCGAATTCGGCTTAGTTTCTCATCATCAAACTATTTTCCCTTGATCTTGTCAAGAAAAGAAGATCTTGCCTCCACACAGGCCGAAAATCCTCCATTATCATTTACTTCTAGCTTCATAAAGTCATTAGCCAAGTTTTGGATTTCTCTAGCCAACGGGCGTCTAGAAACTTGTAAGTGAGCTAAACTACCCATGCTCCCTGCTTTTCTACTTAAGGCGTCTGCCACAACCTTAGCCTTTCCTGGGTGATACAAGATGGTAACATCATAGTCCTTCACTAGTTCCATCCATATCCTCTGTCTCAAATTCAAATCCCTCTGAGTAAAGACATACTGTAGGCTACGATGATCCGTATAGACTTCACACTTAACCCCATATTGATAGTGTCTCCATTGCTTTAATGCAAACACTACCGTAGCCAACTCCAAATCATGGGTCGGATAGTTACGTTCATGCACCTTTAATTGCCTCGAAGCATGAGCAATTACATTCTTCTCTTGCATTAGCACTGCACCCAAACCAGAATAGGATGCATCACAATAAACAATGAAGTTTTTACCCTCTACTGGCAAGGTAAGGATAGGTGCAGTAGTCAGCAAGGTCTTGAGTTTCTGAAAGCTTTCCTCACACTCATCCGACCATACAAATGGAACATTCTGCTTAGTCAAGTTCGTCAATTGGGAAGCAATAGAAGAGAACCCCTTGACAAATCGACGGTAATAGCTAGCTAAACCAACAAAGCTCCTTATTTCTGACACGTTAGTAGGTCTTACCCAATTCTTCATTGTCTCAATCTTAGAAGGATCCACCATCACTCCATCCTTAGAAACCACGTGCCCCAAGAAGGACACTGAATCTAGCCAAAACTCACCCTTGGAGAATTTGGCATAAAGCTTTTTCTCCCTTAATACTTCCAACACAATTCTCAAATGCTCATCATGTTCCTTCTTACTCTTGTAGTATATCAGTATATCATCAATAAATACGATCACAAAGAGATCCAGATATGGCTTAAAAATCCCGTTCATCAAGCTCATGAAAGCAGCAGGGGCATTCGTAAGACCAAAAGACATTACTTTAAATTTGTAATGCCCATACCTGGTTCGAAAAGCAGTCTTTGGCACATCCGTTGCCCTTATTCAATTGACGATAACCGGATCTCAAGTCAATCTTAGAGAAGACACAAGCACCTTGTAACTGATCGAACAAGTCATCAATGCGAGGAATGGGGTACTTGTTTTTAATAGTTACCTTGTTAAACTGCCGGTAGTCTATGCACATCCAGAAACTCCCATCCTTCTTCTTCACAAATAACACCGGAGCACCCCAAGGGGATGCACTTGGTCTAATGAAGCCTTTACTTAACAACTCTTGAAGTTGGGCCTTTAATTCCCTTAACTCCGCTGGGGCCATCCTATAAGGGGGTATGGAAATGGGGCGAGTACCCGTCTCAAGATCAATGCAAAAGTCGATATCCCTATCCGGTGTCATACCAGGAAAGTCTGCAGGGAACACATCCAGAAACTCACGGACTACCGAAACCGACTCAATTGAAGGTACTTGGGTAGTATCATCCCTGAGGTGTGCCAAGAACGCTAAACACCCTTTACTAACCATTCTCTTAGCATGAAGAAAGGAGATGATACGAGCTGGAGTGGAAGTGTAGTCACCCTCCCACATTAACGGATATGTCCCAGGCTTGGCCAACGTTACAGTTTTAGCATTACAATCTAAGATTGCAAAATTTGGAGAAAGCCAAGTGATACCCTGAATTACATCGAAATCAACCATCTCTAAAATGACCAAGTCTACATGAGTATTGTTCCCCACAAAGGTCACCAAACAAGACCTATATACCTTTTCAACTATCACACACTCACCCACCGGAGTAGAAACACGAATAGGCATGTCAAGCAATTCACAATGTAAATTAAGACCAGTAGCAAATGAGGAAGATACATATGAAAATGTGGAGCCAGGGTCAAATAATACAGAAGCCATGCAATCACAAACCAAAAGATTACCTGTGATAATGGCATCAGATATCTCCGCTTCAGACCGCCCGGGGAAAGCGTAACAATGGGCCCTATCACCTGTCTGCCCGTTGCCCCTACAATGTGGTGTTGTAGTAGCTCCAGTTTGCCCGTCACCCCGGCCGTTTTGGTGACCACCATTACCTCGGCCACCACGTCTTCCAGAATGACGGCCTCTTCCATGACCACCTCTACCTCTGACTATTTGAGGTCTGTAACTCTGTTTTGGACTATACCTCTTAATGTGTCCAATCTCCCCACATCCATAACACTCTCTGGATTCAAGCAAAGGTCTCTGTGAGAATGACGAAGTCTGGGAATAACCTCCAACCTCAGAGAAATGTTGACCGGTCTGAGGTGGACCCCCAACTACAGTCTGTAGTGAAGATTGAATGGGTCGGGCTGGATAACCTCCTGAACCTTGCCCTCTGGAGTAAGAACCATTAAACTCACCTCCCTTACAAAACCTTTTAGATGTCGATGCCATGGTGAAGTCATCTGGCTTCACTCCCTGCAACTCTATCACGAAGTCTACCACTTCCTGAAAGGATTTTGCTGTAGTCGCTACCTGTAAGGCTGAAATCCGCAAATCTGACCTCAACCCCTTCACAAAACAGCGAATCTGCTCTTGTGGACTGAAACAAAGCTGGGTGGCATACCTGGATAATGCACGAAACTTAGCCTCATACGCAGTCACCGACATCTTTCCTTGCTCTAGGCTCAAGAACTCATCTCTCCTCCTATCCCTCAAGGTCCGGGGGATATACTTCTCCATAAATAATCTAGACAATGATGCCCAAGTCATTGGTGGTGTCTGGGCGGGTTGACAATCAACATGTGACCGCCACCACATTTTGGCATTTCACTGAAACTGATAGGTTACAAACTCAACGCCAAATCGTTCCACTATGCCCATTTTATGTAGTAACTCATGACAATCAACCAGAAAATCGTAGGCATCCTCAGATTCAGCACCCTTGAAGACTGGAGGTTTCAATTTCAAGAACTTACTGAAAAGTTCATGCTGATCACTTGTCATTATAGGCCCTGTGGTCAAACGAGAAAACGTGCCTATTTCCAATGAGGCATCCATGCGGGGAGCCTCAGCAGCGACCTGTCGTACTTCCGGAACCTGAGATGCTGGTGCAGAAAACACTAGAGGTGTCTGGCCTTGATCATATAACCCGCTAAGATGAGCAAGAACCTGATTAATCATCTCTGGGGTAGGTTGGGGTGGCAATTCCTCATTCTGCACTTGCTCACTTTCCCCTTCCTCACCCTCTCTTACTACTTCCTCAGTCGGTGGAGGAGTCACCGCCCTAGTACTAGATGGGCCAGGTGCTCGTCCTCTTCCTCTAGAGGACATCCTCCCGCGACCTCTACCACGGCCTCTTGCCACTAATCCTCCTCAAGCTACAGCCCTAGTGGCTGGCTCAGTTGCATCTTGTCTTGCCGGTGTTGGTGTTGGCGCCGTTGTTGCTCTAGTTCTAACCATCTGCGAAATAGAGTGAAGATGGTCAGATACCAATTTTTATCACCTAGATACCAGTTGGATCCAAGTAATAGCACGAAAGAAAGAAAGAAAGAATGGAATTTTCCTCAAGTCTTATAGCCTCTCAAAGAAAAGTAAAGGCGTCCCCCTACCGTTCCTTAAGACTCTACTAGACTCGTTCTTGTGTGATGAGACCAACGAGCCTAATGCTCTGATACCAAGTTTGTCACGACCCAAAACGAGCCGCGAGTGGTACCCAATCCATATACTATCCTGGTGTCGGAACGTGACACTCCGATCCATATACTATCCTGTTGTCGGAACGTGGCACCTGATCCTCTATTACTATCCTGGTGTCGGAACGTGACACCCGATCCTCTAATCTCATTACTTTAATTCATCAAGCCTTCTTTTATACCAAGGCATCATCATTCTCATTCTTTAGTTCATCAAGCCTTCTTTTATACCAAGGCATCATCATTAACAAAGTAAATTTGGGATTTAAGATTCAATAGCCTCATCATGCTAATTCATCACAATTATATAATCACATCATACAAGCACACAATTAAGCATATAGAAGAGTTTATAATTACTACCCAACACATATCATTCACTATTAAGAGTTTACTACGAATAGCATAAACCATAACCTACCTCCACCGAAGAATTGTGATCAAGCAATCTACTTTCCCAATGCTTTGCTTTCCTCTTCTTTTCTTCTTCTCTCGTTCGTTTCTCTTTCTCTGTTCTTTTTGTTTTTTTATTCAAACCCTCTTTCTTTTACCCTAATTGTCATATAATTAAGTATAAAAGATGATAAATATAACCCACTAATTATTTCAAGGTTATCCCCTTTAACCCCCAAGTAATTGAATTATTAACATTAATCCACTAACTTTATAATTATAAGCACGAATAGTCCAAAACGCCCCTTTACAAACTTTAACAAAAATCCGACCCAGTCTGGGTTACGCAACCTGTGACGGTCCGTCATGACTGTGACGGTCCATCTTGCAGGTCTGTCACAAAGTTTAGAGAGTTAATTATGTGGAAAGGTTTGTGACGGTCCGTCGTGCCCACGACGGTCCGTCTTGCCATTCCGTTATGAAGTTCAGAGAGTCGATTTCAGTACCCAAATTTCAGAATTCGAAGTGTTTTGGAACGAAACCCCCTCGACGGTCCGTCATGCCCATGACGGTCCATCGTGGGATCCGTCGACCAAGACAGTTTTTCCAGAAATAAAATCTGCTGCTCAAAACGACTAAACAGGTCGTTACACAAACATATTAACCCGAAGAGAGAACTAACGTAAGTTTGATTTAAATTTAAAAGTTGATTGGTCAAAATTTGATATTTTTCTATTATATAAAAAAATATGAAGTTGAGGATAATCAAGGATAATATGGTCATTTCATATATATTTCATTTTAAAATTCTATTTTGAATTTGTCAAAATATTTTTTCAAGTGACTAAATTTCCTGCATAAGTTACATGATTATTCTAGAAACTATAAATTACAAGATTTTTTTAGAACTAACTCCATGACTCAAATAAATAGACACTAAAACATTCTTCATTTCATTCTTTCCTCCATTCTCTCACCTCTAATGTCATATACTAATAAATTTGTCATCCTTTATTTGTAATTTGCATCCTAAATAATACAAATTTCGATATAGATCTCTTAATAGGAAGATCAATAATGCAACTTTTTTTTCCTAACATTAAGAACTTTATTTTTAGTTAATTCCCTACACGATGTCCCTACTTTTGTAAAACAATTATAAGACAAAAGTAAAATTTCACTATTTCTTAGTATGAGCACATCATTTTTAGACTTGTCCATACAAAAAATTTTGAACAAAATTAAATTGATCCACATTTTTCAAACATTCTTATGAATATAATAATGGACCAGTTAACATGTTAAATCCAACATCAATTAGAATTGCAATGCTCAAAAGGCCTAATTCATAAGGAATGCATCCAGTGAGCAAGCTCTTCAAGAAAACAATTTTCAAAAATTTCAGAGCATGTTATGACATTTCCTTTTGTTCTCTTCAGACTTTTAAATTTCATAGCGTTGCGTTTTTCTTTGGATTGCAAAATTAATTTTTGAAGCATTTAATTTATTTGATTTCTCCTTTTATGTATAATTTCAAAACATATATGTCATTGTCTAATTAATTGAGAAATATATATTTATTTATTATTATTATTTTATTATTAGTTAAAATCATTTTAAGCAAGTTATATAAATTATTATTTTAACTACCTTATGTTAAATTACTGCAGTATATATGATATAAACTTTTGTTATTATTTTTAAATTCTCATTATTTGAGATAAAACATTCATCCATCAGATATATAAATTAGTTTTTAAAAAAGTTATTTCCTTACTATACTAAATTTTTCTACTAATTTTAAAGAATATAAAGACAAAATGTAAAGTCATAAAATATTTTTAATTCTTTTATCATTTAGTAAAGAATGAGATGATTCATTCTAA
This sequence comes from Solanum corneliomulleri, assembly GCA_027704805.1. Lineage (NCBI taxonomy): Eukaryota > Viridiplantae > Streptophyta > Magnoliopsida > Solanales > Solanaceae > Solanum > Solanum corneliomulleri. Next base: position 116,299 of record JAKWIY010002805.1, read on the forward strand.
TTTTTATCAAGTACGTCATTGCTTTTGTTTATTAAATACCTATAAAATAAATTTATAAGTGTACTCATGTCACGACCCAAAACGAGTCGCGAGTGGCACCCACACTTATCCTACTATGTGAGCGAACCAACCAATCTAAACCCCAATATTTCAAACATAATAAACAAAATACAATGCGGAAGACTTAAAACTCATTAACGAAATCAATTAAATAACTTCTAAAATTTATCAATCATTATGCCCAAAATCTGGAAGTTATCACCACAAGAACATCTATCCTCAAATTACTAAATCTAAGAGTATCTAAGAAGCTAAAATAAATAAAAAGCTAGTCCATGCCGGAATTTCAAGGCATCAAGACATGAAGAGGAAGATCCAGTCCAAGCTAGAAGCAATAGCTCACCCTGAAATCTGGCTTGATGAAGACTGGCTAGAGTTGCGGTTGAGTTGAAGACGATGACACGTTTGCTGCACTCCACAAATAATCAAGAAAACAAATACAAGTAGGGGTCAGTACAAGGCACAAGTACTGAGTAGGTATCATCGGCCAACTCAAAATAGAAAAATGTATATATCAGATAATAACATAAAATCAACTAATATTCTTAACAGGCGACAATAACAATTACCATAACCCTTGGTCACAACACCAAGCACATCAATGAGGACTCAAGCCTCCCCATCATACTCATTTGGGAATTAGTTCTTTACAATTTAGTATATTATCATAATTGAAGATTCATTATCTTTATTCCTCTTGTGTCGGTACGTGACACTCCGCTCCACTACTACTATTCTGGTGTAGGAACGTGACACTCCGATCCATATACTATCCTGGTGTCGGAACGTGACACCCGATCCATATGCTATCTTAGTGTCGAAACGTGACTCTCCGATCCATATACTATCCTGGTGTCGGAACGTGACACCCGATCCATATACCATCCTGGTGTCGGAACGTGACACTCCGATCCATATACTATCCTGGTGTCGGAACGTGACACCCGATCCTCTAATCTCATTACTTTAGTTCATCAAGCCTTCTTTTATACCAAGGCATCATCATTAGCAAAGTGAATTTAAGATCTAAGACTCAATAGCTTCATCATGCTAATTCATCACAATTATATAGTCACCTCATGCAAGCACACAATTAAGCATATAGAAGACTTTATAATACTACCCAATACACATCATTCGCTATTAAGAGTTTGCTATAAGATAACATAAACCATAACCTATCTCCACCGAAGAATTGCGATCAAACAAGCTAATTCCCCAAAGCTCTGTTGTCCTCTTCGTTCCTCTCTCGATCGATCGATCGTTTCTCCCTTTCTCTCTCTGTTCTTTCTATTTTTATTATTCAAAACCCTTTTTATTTTACCCTAATTGTCATATAATTAAGTATAAAAGATGATAAAAATAACCCACTAATTATTCCAATGTTATCTCCTTTAACCCCCAAGAAATGGAATTATTAACATTAATCCACTAACTTTATAATTATAAGCATGAATAGTCCAAAACGCCCCTTAAAACTTTTAAATAGAAATCCGACCCAGTCAGGGTTACGCAGCCTGTGACGGTCCGTCATGACTTTGAAGGTCCGTCCGGCAGGTCCGTCACAAAGTTCAGAGAGTTAGTTCTGTGGAAAGATTTGTGACGGTCCGTCGTGCCTGCGATAGTCCGTCCTGCCATTCTGTCACGAAGTTCAGAGAGTCGATTTCAGTACCCAAATTTCAGAATTCTAAGTGTTTTGGAACGAGACCCCCTCGACGGTCCTTCGTGCCCATGACGGTCCGTCGTGGGATCTGTCGACTCAAACAGTGATTTCCAGAAATAAACTCCGCTGCTCAAAACGACTAAACAGGTCGTTATAATAGATACCAATTTACTCATCGTTCGTCCTCAAACGATCACAAGAAGAAAAAAAAGGGCGAAAAGGAGTACCTGAATCTGTAAACAGGTGTGGGTATCTTTCTTGCATATCAGCCTCCTTCTCCCAAGTGGACTCTTCAATTGGTCGATTCTTCGATTGAACTTTGATGGATGCAATCTCCCTTGATTTCAGCTTGCGAATTTCTCTATCCAGAATGGCAACAGGCTCCTCCTCATAAGACAAATTCTCGTCAAGCAGAATCGAATCCCAATGAATGATGTAGTTTTCATCCCCATGGTATCTTTTCAACATAGACACATGAAATACCGGATGCACTCCTGACAGTACCGGAGGCAAGGCTAATTCATAAGCCACCTCCCCTACTCGCTTAAGTACTTCAAATGGTCCAATATACCTTGGGCTTAGCTTAACTCTTTTACCAAACCGCATCACCCCTTTCATAGGCGAAACCTTCAGCAAGACTTGTTCACTCTCCATGAATTCAAAGTCTCTAACCTTTCGATTTGCATATTCTTTTTGCCTACTTTGAGCCGCTAAAAGCTTTTCTTGAATAGATTCACCTTCTCTAATAAATCCCTCAAAAGATCAGTACCCAAGGTCTAACCTCATATGCATCAAACCAACCAATGAGAGACCTATTTCTCCTCCCATACAATGCTTCGAATGGATCCATATCAATACTTGAGTGATAGCTATTATTGTAGGAAAACTCTGGTAAGGGTAAGAAGTTATCCCAATGACCACCAAATTCTATCACACATGCACGAAGCATATCCTCCAATACCTGAATCGTTCGCTCAGACTGACCATCGATCTGAGGGTGAAATGCAGTACTAAGGTCCAACCTAGTACCTAATTCCGCATGCAATGTTCTCCAAAACTTAGAAGTAAACTGCGTACCTCTATCCGATATGATGGAAAGTGGAAATCCATGCCATCGAACAATTTCTGAGATATAGAGTTTTGCTAACTTCTCCGCATTGTCAGTCACCTTGACCGGAATGAAGTGAGCAGACTTAGTTAATCTGTCCACAATTACCCAAATAGAATCAAACTTACCCAAGTCTTTGGAAGACCAACCACGAAGTCCATTGCAATTCTCTCCCTCTTCCATTCAGGAATGGGCATTCTCTGAAGTGTTTCCTCCGGGCCTCTGTTCATACTTTACTTGCTGACAATTTGGACATTTGGAAACAAAATCAACAATGTCACGCTTCATTCTACTCCACCAAAAGTGTTGCTTTAGGTCATGTACATCTTGGTTGCACCAGGATGTATAGAATATCCGGAACTTGAGCCTCTGTAAGAATAGTGTGGATCAAAATCATCAACACGGGGAACACATACCCTTCCCTTAATTCTCAAACACCTTCCTCATCAATTTTTGCTTCTTTAGCCCCTCATCGCAACACCATATCCCGAATTCGGTTTAGTTTCTCATCATCAAACTATTTTCCCTTGATCTTGTCAAGAAAAGAAGATTTGCCTCCACACAGCCAAAAATCCTCCTTCCTCTAGTATTTCAGTATCATAAAGTCGTTAGCCAGTTCTGGATTTCTCTAGCCAATGGTGTCTAGACACTTGTAAGTGGCTAAACTACCCATGCTCCCTGCTTTTCTACTTAAAGCATCAGCCACCACATTTGCTTTACCTGGGTGATACAGAATAGTGATATCATATCCTTCACAGTTCCCCACCTCCTCTGCCTCAAATTCAAGTTCTTTCTGGGTAAAGACATACTGTAGACTACGATGATCTGTGTAGACTTCACACTTGACCCCATATAGATAGTGTCTCCATTGCTTTAATGGCAAACACTACCGCAGCCAACTCCAAATCATGGGTCAGATAGTTACGTTCATGCACCTTTAAATTGCCTTGAAGCATAAGCTTACATTCTTCTCTTGCATTAGCACTGCAACCCAAACCGGAATAGGATGCATCACAATAAACATGAATTCTTACCATCTCTTGCAGCAAGGTAGGATAGGTGTCGTAGTCAGCAAGGTCTTGAGTTTCTGGAAGCTTTTCACTCACATTCATCCGACCATACAAATGGAACATTCTGTCTTAGTCAAGTTCGTCAATTGGGAAGCAATAGAAGAGAATCCTTTGACAAATCGACGGTAGTTTCTGG